>CATKUP010000450.1:0-181000 GCA_949786385.1 Onychomys leucogaster | reverse complement strand
TTCTCATCCACGAAACACACTCTGCTTTAGAGCAAGAAGCAAACTCTTGCTTTCTAAGAGTCTATAAAACAGCAGGGAACTTGACTGTGGTCAGAACAAATAACGGTGTTTCCTACACATACAGACCATTGCTAGTTCAACTCTGCTTCTGAAACTGATACGAACCACAAGTCATCTAACATCCAATGCTTTTCAGTCAAGAGCGAGAAACGTGTGAGCTTAGTAAACGATTTATATTCATTTGAGCTGAAATGTGACTGCGTTTACCTGAAATGATGTCTTGCTTGTAGGAATACACAGAGCCTGGGATTTAACTCCATTTCTGAAGGGAAACACACAGCACATTTCTCATCCATGAAACACTCTCTGCTTTAGTGCAAGAAGCACGCTCTTGCTTTCTAAGAGTCTCTAATACAGCAGGCAACTTGACTGTGGTCAGAACAAAATAAGGGTGTTTCCTACACATACGGAACATATCTAGGTCAACTCTTCTTCTGAATCTGATACAAACCACAAGTCATCTAACGTCCAATGCTTTTCAGTTAAGAGCGAGAAATGGCTGATCTTCGTAAACGATTTATATTAATTTGAGCTGAAAAGTGACTGCGTTTTCCTGAAATGATGTCTTGCTTGTAGGAAGACACAGAGCCTGGAATTTAACTCCATTTCTGAAGGGAAACACACAGCACAGTTCTCATCCATGAAACACACTCTGCTTTAGAGCAAGAAGCACGCTCTTGCTTTCTAGAGTCTATCATAGAGTCAGAAACTTGAAAGTGTGCTCAGAACAAAAGAACGGTGTTTCCTACACATACAGACCATTGCTAGTTCAACTCTGCTTCTGAAACTGATACAAACCACAAGTCATCTAACATCCAATGCTTTTCAGTTAAGAGCGAGAAACGTGTGAGCTTCGTAAACGATTTATATTCATTTGAGCTGAAAAATGACTGCGTTTACCTGAAATGATGTCTTGCTTATAGGTAGACACAGAGCCTGGAATTTAACTCCATTTCTGAAGGGAAACACACAGCACATTTCACATCCATGAAACACACTCTGCTTTAGAGCAAGAAGCATGCTCTTGCTTTCTAAGAGTCTCTAATACAGCAAGAAACGTGACTGTGGTCAGAACAAAATAAGGGTGTTTCCTACACATATGGAACATTTCTAGGTCAACTCTTCTTCTGAAACTGATACAAAGCACAGTTACATTAACATGCAATGCTTTCCATTTAAGAGCGAGAAACGTGTGAGCTTCGTCAATGATGTAGCTTCCTTAGAGCTGAAAAGTGACTGAGTTTACCTGAAAAGATGTCTTGCTTGTAGGAAGACACAGAGCCTGGGATTTAACTCCATTTCTGAAGGGAAACACACAGCACAGTTCTCATCCATGACACACTCTGCTTTAGAGCAAGAAGCATGCTCTTGCTATCTAGAGTCTAAAATAGAGTCAGAAACTTGAAAGTGTGCTAAGACCAAAGAAGGGTGTTTCCTACACATACAGACCATTGCTAATCCAACTCTGCTTCTGAAACTGATACAAACCAGAGTTCCTGTAACATGCAATGCTTTCCAGTTAAGAGCGAGAAACGTGTGAGCTTCGTGAACGATGTAGCTTCCTTTGAGCTGAAAATTGACTGAGTTTACCTGAAAAGATGTCTTGCTTGTAGGAAGACACAGAGCCTGGGATTTAACTCCATTTCTGAAGGGAAACACACGGCACAGTTCTCATCCATGAAACACACTCTGCTTTAGAGCAAGAATCACGCTCTTGCTTTCTAAGAGTCTCTAATACAGCAAGAAACGTGACTGTGGATAGAAGAAAATAACAGTGTTATCTACACATACGGACCATATCTAGGACAACTCTTCTTCTGAAACTGATACAAACCACAGTTCCTCTAACATGCAATGCTTTCCAGTTAAGAGCGAGAAACGTGTGAGCTTCATGAACGATGTAGCTTCCTTTGAGCTGAAAATTGACTGAGTTTACCTGAAAAGATGTCTTGCTTGTAGGAAGACACAGAGCCTGGGATTTAACTCCATTTCTGAAGGGAAACACACAGCACAGTTCTCATCCATGACACACTCTGCTTTAGAGCAAGAAGCATGCTCTTGCTATCTAGAGTCTAAAATAGAGTCAGAAACTTGAAAGTGTGCTAAGACCAAAGAAGGGTGTTTCCTACACATACAGACCATTGCTAATCCAACTCTGCTTCTGAAACTGATACAAACCAGAGTTCCTGTAACATGCAATGCTTTCCAGTTAAGAGCGAGAAACGTGTGAGCTTCGTGAACGATGTAGCTTCCTTTGAGCTGAAAATTGACTGAGTTTACCTGAAAAGATGTCTTGCTTGTAGGAAGACACAGAGCCTGGGATTTAACTCCATTTCTGAAGGGAAACACACGGCACAGTTCTCATCCATGAAACACAATCTGCTTTAGAGCAAGAATCACGCTCTTGCTTTCTAAGAGTCTCTAATACAGCAAGAAACGTGACTGTGGATAGAAGAAAATAACAGTGTTATCTACACATACGGACCATATCTAGGACAACTCTTCTTCTGAAACTGATACAAACCACAGTTCCTCTAACATGCAATGCTTTCCAGTTAAGAGCGAGAAACGTGTGAGCTTCATGAACGATGTAGCTTCCTTTGAGCTGAAAATTGACTGAGTTTACCTGAAAAGATGTCTTGCTTGTAGGAAGACACAGAGCCTGGGATTTAACTCCATTTCTGAAGGGAAACACACGGCACAGTTCTCATCCATGAAACACACTCTGCTTTAGAGCAAGAATCACGCTCTTGCTTTCTAAGAGTCTCTAATACAGCAAGAAACGTGACTGTGGATAGAAGAAAATAACAGTGTTATCTACACATACGGACCATATCTAGGACAACTCTTCTTCTGAAACTGATACAAACCACAGTTCCTCTAACATGCAATGCTTTCCACTTAAGAGCGAGAAAAGTGTGAGCTTTGTGAATGATATAGCTTCCTTTGAGCTGAAAAGTGAGTGAGTTTACCTGAAAAGATGTCTTGCTTGTAGGAAGACACAGAGCCTGGGATTTAACTCCATTTCTGAAGGGAAACACACAGCACAGTTCTCATCCATGACACACTCTGCTTTAGAGCAAGAAGCATGCTCTTGCTATCTAGAGTCTAAAATAGAGTCAGAAACTTGAAAGTGTGCTAAGACCAAAGAAGGGTGTTTCCTACACATACAGACCATTGCTAATCCAACTCTGCTTCTGAAACTGATACAAACCAGAGTTCCTGTAACATGCAATGCTTTCCAGTTAAGAGCGAGAAACGTGTGAGCTTCGTGAACGATGTAGCTTCCTTTGAGCTGAAAATTGACTGAGTTTACCTGAAAAGATGTCTTGCTTGTAGGAAGACACAGAGCCTGGGATTTAACTCCATTTCTGAAGGGAAACACACGGCACAGTTCTCATCCATGAAACACACTCTGCTTTAGAGCAAGAATCACGCTCTTGCTTTCTAAGAGTCTCTAATACAGCAAGAAACGTGACTGTGGATAGAAGAAAATAACAGTGTTATCTACACATACGGACCATATCTAGGACAACTCTTCTTCTGAAACTGATACAAACCACAGTTCCTCTAACATGCAATGCTTTCCAGTTAAGAGCGAGAAACGTGTGAGCTTCATGAACGATGTAGCTTCCTTTGAGCTGAAAATTGACTGAGTTTACCTGAAAAGATGTCTTGCTTGTAGGAAGACACAGAGCCTGGGATTTAACTCCATTTCTGAAGGGAAACACACGGCACAGTTCTCATCCATGAAACACACTCTGCTTTAGAGCAAGAATCACGCTCTTGCTTTCTAAGAGTCTCTAATACAGCAAGAAACGTGACTGTGGATAGAAGAAAATAACAGTGTTATCTACACATACGGACCATATCTAGGACAACTCTTCTTCTGAAACTGATACAAACCACAGTTCCTCTAACATGCAATGCTTTCCACTTAAGAGCGAGAAAAGTGTGAGCTTTGTGAATGATATAGCTTCCTTTGAGCTGAAAAGTGAGTGAGTTTACCTGAAAAGATGTCTTGCTTGTAGGAAGACACAGAGCCTGTGATTTAACTCCATTTCTGAAGGGAAACACACAGCACAGTTCTCATCCATGAAACAACTCTGCTTTAGAGCAAGAAGCATGCTCTTGATTTCTTGAGTCTCTAATAGAGCCAGAAACTTGAGGGTACTCAGAACAAACGAACGGTGTTTCCTACACATATGGACCATAGCTAGTTCAACTCTGCTTCTGAAACTGATACAAACCACAGGTCCTCTAACGTCCATGCTTTACAGTTAAGAGCAATAATCGTGTCAGCTACTTGAACGATGCAGCTTTGTTTGAGCTGAAAGGTGACTGAGTTTACATGAAACGAAGTCTTGCTTGTAAGATGATACAGAGCCTGAGATTTAACTCCATTTCTGAAGGGAAACACACAGCACAGTTCTCACGATGAAACACACTCTGCATATAGGAAGAAGTACGCTCTGCCTTCTAGTGTCTCTAATAGAGCAGGAAACGTGAGTGTGCGCATAACAAATGAACGGTGTTTCCTACATATACGGACCATTGCTAGTTCAACTCTGCTTCTGAAACTGATACAACCACAAGTCATCTAACATCCAATGCTTTTCAGTTAAGAGCGAGAAACATTTGAGCTTCGTAACCGATTTTTCTTCATTTGAGATGAAAAGTGACTGTGTATACCTGAAATGATGTCTTGCTTGTAGGAAGACACAGAGCTGTAGTGGATAGCCATCCCAGCATTGGCCTGGAAGTTCCAACCCCCACTGAGGCTTCGGTAATGGTCACGCCCACAAGGCGTGGCGGAGGAGGAAGTGGAAGACCAAGGATCGGGAAGAGCTCTCTCTCTTGGTTCCCAGATTCTGGACGATGGAGGTAGACCGAGCAGAGTTCTCCAGAGAACACCGCCGGACTGCGCTATACCCTTGCCAGACCCTGTAACCTACCCCTTCATTTGTAAGTTACCCCACAAAATAAACCTCCCTTTAAACTACGTGGAGTGGCCTTAATAATTTAACCAATACAGAGCCTGGAATTTAACTCCATTTCTGTAGGGAAACACACAGCACATTTCACATCCATGAAACACACTCTGCTTTAGAGGAAGAAGCATGCTCTTGCTTTCTAAGAGTCTCTAATACAGCAAGAAACGTGACTGTGGTCAGAACAAAATAAGGGTATTTCCTACACATACGGAACATATCTAGGTCAACTCTTCTTCTGAAACTGATACAAAGCACAGTTACATTAACATGCAATGCTTTCCATTTAAGAGCGAGAAACGTGTGAGCTTCGTCAACGATGTAGCTTCCTTTGAGCTGAAAAGTGACTGAGTTTACCTGAAAAGATGTCTTGCTTGTAGGAAGACACAGAGCCTGGGATTTATCTCCATTTCTGAAGGGAAACACACAGCACAGTTCTCATCCATGACACACTCTGCTTTAGAGCAAGAAGCATGCTCTTGCTATCTAGAGTCTAAAATAGAGTCAGAAACTTGAAAGTGTGCTAAGACCAAAGAAGGGTGTTTCCTACACATACAGACCATTGCTAATCCAACTCTGCTTCTGAAACTGATACAAACCAGAATTCCTGTAATATGCAATGCTTTCCAGTTAAGAGCGAGAAACGTGTGAGCTTCGTGAACGATGTAGCTTCCTTTGAGCTGAAAAGTGACTGAGTTTACCTGAAAAGATGTCTTGCTTGTAGGAAGACACAGAGCCTGGGATTTAACTCCATTTCTGAAGGGAAACACACGGCACAGTTCTCATCCATGAAACACACTCTGCTTTAGAGCAAGAATCACGCTCTTGCTTTCTAAGAGTCTCTAATACAGCAAGAAACGTGACTGTGGATAGAAGAAAATAACGGTGTTATCTACACATACGGACCATATCTAGGACAACACTTCTTCTGAAACTGATACAAACCACAGTTCCTCTAACATGCAATGCTTTCCACTTAAGAGCGAGAAAAGTGTGAGCTTTGTGAACGATATAGCTTCCTTTGAGCTGAAAAGTGAGTGAGTTTACCTGAAATAGATGTCTTGCTTGTAGGAAGACACAGAGCCTGGGATTTAACTCCATTTCTGAAGGGAAACACACAGCACAGTTCTCATCCATGAAACAACTCTGCTTTAGAGCAAGAGGCATGCTCTTGCTTTCTTGAGTCTCTAATAGAGCCAGAAACTTGAGGGTACTCAGAACAAACGAACGGTGTTTCCTACACATATGGACCATAGCTAGTTCAACTCTGCTTCTGAAACTGATACAAACCACAGGTCCTCTAACATCCATGCTTTACAGTTAAGAGCAATAATCGTGTCAGCTACTTGAACGATGTAGCTTTGTTTGAGCTGAAAGGTGACTGAGTTTACATGAAACGAAGTCTTGCTTGTAAGATGATACAGAGCCTGAGATTTAACTCCATTTCTGAAGGGAAACACACAGCACAGTTCTCACGATGAAACACACTCTGCATATAGGAAGAAGTATGCTCTGCCTTCTAGTGTCTCTAATAGAGCAGGAAACGTGAGTGTGCTCAGAACAAATGAACGGTGTTTCCTACATATACGGACTATTGCTAGTTCAACTCTGCTTCTGAAACTGATACAACCACAAGTCATCTAACATCCAATGCTTTTCAGTTAAGAGCGAGAAACGTGTGAGCTTCGTAAACGATTTATATTCATTTGAGCTGAAAAGTGACTGCGTTTACCTGAAATGATGTCTTGCTTGAAGGAAGACACAGAGCCTGGAATTTAACTCCATTTCTGAAGGGAAACACACAGCACAGTTCTCATCCATGAAACACACTCTGCTTTAGAGCAAGAAGCACGCTCTTGCTTTCTAGAGTCTATAATAGAGCCAGAAATTTGAAAGTGTGCTCAGAACAAAAGAAGGGTGTTTCCTACACATACGGACCATTGCTAATCCAACTCTGCTTCTGAAACTGATACAAACCAGAGTTTCTGTAACATGCAATGCTTTCCAGTAAGAGCGAGAAACTTGTGAGCTTCGTGAAAAACGTAGCTTCCTTGAACTAAAAAGTGACTGAGTTTACCTGAAAAGATATCTTGCTTGTAGGAAGACACAGAGCCTGGGATTTAACTCCATTTTGAAGGGAAACACACAGCACATTTCTCATCCATGAAACACACTCTGCTTTACAGCAAGAAGCATGCTCTTGCTTTCTACAGTGTATAATAGACTCTGAAACTTGAAAGAGTGCTCAGAACAAAAGAACGGTGTTTCCTACACATAGGGACCATTGCTACTTCAACTCTGCTTCTAAAACTGATACAAAGCACAAGTCTGCTAACATCCAATGCTTTTCAGTTAAGAGCGAGAAACGTGTGAGCTTCGTAATCGATTTATATTCATTTGAGCTGAAAAGTGACTGCGTTTACCTGAAATGATGTCTTGCTTGTAGGAAGACACAGAGCCTGGAATTTAACTCCATTTCTGAAGGGAAACACACAGCACAGTTCTCATCCATGTAACACACTCTGCTTTAGAGCAAGAAGCACGGTCTTGCTTTGTAAGAGTCTCTAATACAGCATGAAACGTGACTGTGGTCAGAACAAAATAAGGGTGTTTCCTACACATACGGAACATATCTAAGTCAACTCTTCTTCTGAAACTGATACAAAGCACAGGACCATTAACATGTAATGCTTTCCATTTAAGAGCGAGAAACGTGTGAGGTTCGTCTATGATGTAGCTACCTTTGAGCTAAAAAGTGACTGAATTTACCTGAAAAGATGTCTTGCTTGTAGGGAGACACAGAGCTTGGGATGTAACTCCATTTCTGAAGGGAAACACACAGCACAGTTCTCATCCATGAAACACACTCTGCTTTACAGCAAGAAGCATGCTCTTGCTTTCTACAGTGTATAATAGACTCAGAAACTTGAAAGAGTGCTCAGAACAAAAGAACGGTGTTTCCTACACATACGGACCATATCTAGGTCAACTCTTCTTCTGAAACTGATACAAACCACAGTTCCTCTAACATGCAATGCTTTCAAGTTAAGAGGGAGAAACGTGTGAGCTTTGAGAACGATGTAGCTTCCTTTGAGCTGAAAAATGACTTAGTTTACCTGAAAAGATGTCTTGCTTGTAGGAAGACACAGAGCCTGTGATTTAACTCCATTTCTGAAGGGAAACACACAGCACAGTTCTCATGCATGAAACACACTCTGCTTTAGAGCAAGAAGCACGCTCTTGCTTTCTAGAGTCTATAATAGAACCAGAAACTTGAAAGTGTGCTCAGAGCAAAAGAACGGTGTTTCCTACACATTCCGACCATTGCTAGTCCAACTCTGGTTCTGAAACTGATACAAACCACAGTTCCTGTAACATGCAATGCTTTCCAGTTAAGAGCGAGATACGTGTGAGCTTCATAAACAATTTATATTCATTTGAGCTGAAAAGTGACTGCGTTTACCTGAAATGATGTCTTGCTTGTAGGAAGACACAGAGCCTGGAATTTAACTACATTTCTGAAGGGAAACACACAGCACAGTTCTCATCCATGGAACACACTCTGCTTTAGAGCAAGAAGCACGCTCTTGCTTTCTAAGAGTCTCTAATACAGCCAGAAACGTGATGTTGGTCAGAACAAAATAAAGGTGTTTCCTAAACATACGGAACATTTCTAGGTCAACTCTTCTTCTGAAACTGATACGAAGCACAGTTCCATTAACATGCAATGCTTTCCAGTAAAGAGCGAGAAACGTGTGAGCTTCGTCAACGATGTAGCTTCCTTTGAGCTGAAAAGGGACTGAGTTTACCTGAAAAGATGTCTTGCTTGTAGGAAGACACAGAGCCTGGGATTTAACTCCATTTCTGAAGGGAAACACACAGCACAGTTGTCATCCATGAAACACACTCTGCTTTAGAGCATGAAGCATGATCTTGCTTTAGAGAGTCTCTAATAGAGACAGAAACTTGACGGTACTCAGAACAAAAGAACGGTGTTTCCTACACATATGGACAATTGCTAGTTAAACTATACTTCTGAACCTGATACAAACCACAGGTCCTCTAACATCCAATGCTTTACAGTTAAGAGCAAGAAACCTGTCAGCTAGGTGAACGGTGTAGCTTTGTTTGTTCTGAAAGGTGACTGAGTTCACGTAAACGAAGTCTTGCTTGTAGGAAGATACAGAGCCTATGATTTAACTCCATTTCTGAAGGGAAACACACAGCACAGTTCTCAGGATGAAACACACTCTGCGTATAGGAAGAAGCACGCTCTTGCTTTCTAGACTCTCTAATAGAGCAGGAAACGTGAGTGTGCGAAGAACAAAAGAATGGTGTTTCCTACACATACGGACCATTGCTAGATCAACTCTGCTTCTGAATCTGATACAAACCACAAGTCATGTTACATCCAATGCTTTTCAGTTAAGAGCGAGAAACGTGTAAGCATCGTAAACGATTTATATTCACTTGAGCTGAAAAGTGACTGCGTTTACCGGAAATGATGTCTTGCTTGTAGGAAGACACAGAGCTGTAGTGGATAGCCATCCCAGCATTGGCCTGGAAGTTCCAACCCCCACTGCGGCTTCGGTAATGCTCACGCCCACAAGGCGTGGGAGAGGAGGAAGCGGAAGACCAAGGATCGGGAAGAGCTCTCTCTCTTGGTTCCCAGATTCTGGACGCTAGAGGTAGACCGAGCAGAGTTCTCCAGAGAACACCGCCGGACTGCACTATACCCTTGCCCGACCCTGTAACCTACCCCTTCATTTGTAAATTACCCCACAAAATAAACCTCCCTTTTAACTACGTGGAGTGGCCTTAATAATTTAACCAATACAGAGCCTGGAATTTAACTCCATTTCTGAAGGGTAACACACAGCCCAGTTCTCATCCATGAAACACACTCTGCTTTTGAGCAAGAATCATGGTCTAGCTTTCCAGAGTCTCTAATAGAGCAAGAAACTTGAGGGTACTCAGAACAAAAGAACGGTGTTTCCCACACATACGGACAATTGCTAGTTCCACTCTGCTTCTGAAACTGATACAAACCCCAGGTCCTCTAACATCCAATGCTTTACAATTAAGAGCAAGAAACATGTCAGGTACGTGAATGATGTAGCTTTGTTTGTGCTGAAAGGTGACTGAATGTACATGACATGAATTCTTGCTTGTAGGAAGATACAGACGCTGTGATTTAACTCCATTTCTGAAGGGAAACACACAGCAGAGTTCTCAGGATGAAACACACTCTGTGTATAGGAAGAAGCACGCTCTTGCTTTCTAGACTTTCTAATAGAGCAGGAAACGTGAGTGTGCTCAGAACAAAAGAATGGTGTTTCCTACACATACGTACCATTGCTAGTTCAACTCTGCTTCTGAAACTGATACAAACCACAAGTATTCTAACATCCAATCCTTTTCAGTTCAGAGCGAGAAACCTGTGAGCTTCGTAAATGATTTATCTTCATTTGAGCTGAAAAGTGACTGCTTTTCCCTAAATGATGTCTTGCTTGTAGGAAGACACAGAGCTGTAGTGGATAGCCATTCCAGCATTCGGCTGGAGATCCAACCCCCACTGAGGCTTCAGTAATGGTCACACTCACAAGGCGTGGCAGAGGAGGAAGCAGAAGACCAAGGATCAGGAAGAACTCTCTCTCTTGGTTCCCAGACTCTGGACCCTGGAGGTAGACCAAGCAGAGTTGTCCAAGGAACACGGCCGGACTGCGCTATACCCTTCACAGACCCTGAAAACTACAATTCATTTGTAAGTTACCCCACAAAATAAACCTCCCTTTTAACTACCTGGAGTGGCCTTAATAATTTAACCAATACAGAGCCTGGAATTTAACTCCATTTCTGAAGGGAAACACACAGCACAGTTCTCATCCATGAAACACACTCTGCTTTAGAGCAAGAAGCACACTCTTGCTTTCTATAGTCTCTAATAGAGCAGGAAACGTGAGTGTGCTCAGAACAAAAGAACGGTGTTTCCTACACATACGGACCATTGCCAGTTCAACTTTGCTTCTGAAACTGATACAAATCACAAGTCATCTAACATCCAATGCTTTTCAGTTAAGAGCGAGAAACGTGTGAGTTTCATAAACGATTTATATTCATTTCAGCTGAAAATTGACTACGTTTACCTGAAATGATGTCTTGCTTGTAGGAAGACATTGAGGTGGAATTTAACTCCATTTCTGAAGGGAAACACACAGCAAAGTTCTCATCCATGAAACACACTCTGCTTTGGAGCAAGAAGCACGCTCTTTCTTTCTAAGAGTCTCTAATACAGCAGGAAACGTGACTGTGGTCAGAACAAAATAACGGTGTTTCCTACACATACGGACCATATCTAGGTCAACTCTTCTTCTGAAACTGATACAAACCACAGTTACTCTAACATGCAATGCTTTCCGGTTAAGAGCAAGAAACGTGTGAGCGTCGTGAACAATGTTGCTTCCTTTGAGCTGAAAAGTGACTGAGTTTACCTGAAAAGATGTCTTGCTTGTAGGAAGTCACCGAGCCTGTGATTTAACTCCATTTCTGCAGGGAAACACACAGCACAGTTCTCACCATGAAACACACTCTGCGTATAGGAAAGAAGCACGCTCTTGCTTTCAGGAGTCTCTAATAGACCAGGAAACGTGACTGTGGTCACAACAAAATAACGGTGTTTCCTACACATACAGACCATATCTAGGTCAACTCTGCTTCTGAAACTGATACAAACCATAGTTCCTCTAACATGCAATGCTTTCAAGTTAAGAGCGAGAAACGTGTGAGCTTCGAGACCGATGTAGCTTCCTTTGAGCTGAAAAGTGACTGAGTTTACCTGAGAAGATGTATTGCTTGTAGGAAAACACAGAGCCTGGGATTTAACTCCATTTCTGAAGGGAAACACACAGCACAGTTCTCACGATGAAACACACTCTGTGTATATGAAGAAGCACGCTATTGCTTTCTAGAGTCTCTAATAGAGCAGGAAACGTGAGTGTGCTCAGAACAAAAGAATGGTGTTTCCTACACATACGGACCATTGCTAGTTCAACTTTGCTTCTGAAACTGATACAAACCACAAGTCATATAACATCCAAAGTTTTCCAGTTAAGAGCGAGAAACGTGCGAGCTTCGTAAACGATTTATATTCATTTGAGCTGAAAATTGACTATGTTTACCTGAAATGATGTCTAGCTTGTAGGAAGACACTGAGGTGGAATTTAACTCCATTTCTGAAGGAAAACACACAGCGCAGTTGTCATCCGTGAAACACACTCTGCTTTGGAGCAAGAAGCACGCTCTTTCTTTCTAAGTTTCTCTAATACAGCAGGAAAGGTGACTGTGGTCAGAAAAAAATAACGGTGTTTCCTACCCATACGGACCATATCTTAGTCAACTCTTCTTCTGAAACTGATACAAACCACAGTTCCTCTAACATGCAATGCATTCCAGTTAAGAGCGAGAAACGTGTGAGCTTAGTGAACAATGTAGCTTCCTTTGAGCTGAAAAGTGACTGAGTTTACCTGAAAAGATGTCTTGCTTGTAGGAAGACACAGAGCCTGGGATTTAACTCCATTTCTTAAGGGATACACACATCACAGTTCTCATCCATGAAACACTCTCTGCTTTAGAGCAAGAAGCACGCTCTTGCTTTCTATGAGTCTCTAATACAGCAGGAAAGGTGACTGTGGTCAGAACAAAATAACGGTGTTTCCTACACATACGGACCATATCTAGGTCAACTCTTCTTCTGAAACTGATACAAACCACAAGTCATCTACCATGCAATGCTTACCATTTAAGAGTGAGAACCCTGTGAGCTTCGTGAACGATGTAGCTTCCTTTGAGCTGAAAAGTGACTGAGTTTACCTGAAAAGATGTGTTGATTGTAGTAAGACACAGAGCCTGGGATTTAACTACATTTCTGAAGGGAAACACACAGCACAGTTCTCATCCATGATACACACTCTGCTTTTGAGCAAGAAGCACACTCTTGCTTTCCCCGAGTCTCTAATACAGCAGCAAACGTGACTGTGGTCAGAAAAAAAAACGGTGTATCCTACACATACAGACCATATCTAGGTCAACTCTTCCTCTGAAACTGATGCAAAGCACAGTTCCATTAACATGCAATGCTTTAAAGTTAAGAGCGAGAAATGTGTGAGCTTTGTGAACGATGTAGCTTCCTTTGAGCTGAAAAGTGACTGAGTTTAACTGAAATGATGTCTTGCTTGTTGGAAGACACAGAGCCTGGGATTTAACTCCATTACTGAAGGGAAACACACAGCACAGTTCTCATCCGTGAAACACACTCTGCTTTAGAGCATGAAGCATGCTCTTGCTTTCTAGAGTCTCTAATAGAGCCAGAAACTTGAGGGTACTCAGAACAAAAGAACGGTGTTTCCTACACATACAGACCTTTGCTACTTCAACTCTACTTCTGAAACTGATAGGAACCACAAGTCATCTAACATGCAATGCTTTTTAGTTAAGGGCAAGAAACATGTGAGCTACGTGAACAATGTAGCTTTGTTTGAGCTGAAGATGACTGAGTTTACGTGAAACAAAGTCTTTCTTGTAGGAAGATACAGACCCTGCGATTTAACTCCATTTTGAAGGGAAACACACAGCACAGTTCTCACGATGAAACACACTCTGTGTATAGGAAGAAGCACGCTATTGCCTTCTAGAGTCTCTAATAAAGCAGGAAACGTGAGTGTGGTCAGAACAAAAGAACGGTGTTTCCTACACATACGGACCGTTGCTAGTTCAACTTTGCTTCTGAAACTGATACAAACCACAAGTCATCTATCATCCAATGCTTTTCAGTTAAGAGCCAGAAACGTGTGAGCCTCGTAAACGATTTATATTCATTTGACATGAAAATTGACTATGTTTACCTGAAATGATGTCTTGCTTGTAGGAAGACACTGAGGTGGAATTTAACTCCATTTCTGAAGGGAAACACACAGCACAGTTCTCATCCATGAAACACACTATGCTTTAGAGCAAGTAGCACGCTCTTTCTTTCTAAGAGTCTCTAATACAGCAGGAGACGTGACTGTGGTCAGAACAAAATATCCGTGTTTCCTACACATACGGACCATATCTAGGTCAACTCTTGTTCTGAAACTGATACAAACCACAATTCCTCTAACATGCAATGCTTTCCAGTAGAGAGTGAGAAACGTGTGAGCTTTGTGAACGATGTAGCTTCCTTTGAGCTGAAAAGTGACTGAGTTTACCTGAAAAGATTTCTTGCTTGTAGGAAGATACAGAGACTGGGATTAACTCCATTTCTCAAGGGAAACACACAGCACAGTTCTCACCATGAAACACACTCTGCGTATAGGAAGAAGCACGCTCTTGCTTTCTAGAGTCTCTAATAGAGCAGGAAACGTGACTGTGGTCAGAACAAAATAACGGTGTTTCCTACACATACAGACCATATCTAGGTCAACTCTTCTACTGAAACTGATACAAACCACAGTTCCTCTAACATGCAATGCATTCCATTTAAGAGCGAGAAACCTGTGAGCTTCGTGAACGATGTAGCTTCCTTTGAGCTTAAAAGTGACTGAGTTTACCAAAAAGATGTCTTGCTTGTAGGAAGACACAGAGCCTGGGATTTAACTCCATTTCTGAAGGGAAACACACAGCACAGTTCTCATCCATGAAACACACTCGGATTTAGAGCACGAAGCATGCTCTTGCTCTCTGGAGTCTCTAATAGAGCCAGAAACTTGAGGGTACTCAGAACAAATGAACGCTGTTTCCTATACATACGGACCATTGCTAGTTCAACTCTGCTTCTGAAACTGATACAAACCACAAGTCATCTAACATCCAATGCTTTTCATTTAAGAGAAAGAATCGTGTGAGCTTCGTTAACGATTTATATTCATTTGAGCTGAAAAGTGACTGTGTTTACCTGAAATGATGTCTTGCTTGTAGGAAGACACAGAGGCTGGAATTTAACTCCATTTCTGAAGGGAAACACACAGCACAGTTCTTATCCATGAAACACACTCTGCTTTAGACCAAGAAGCACACTCTTGCCTTCTAAGAGTCTCTAATACAGCAGGAAACGTGACTGTGGTCAGAACAATATAACGGTGTATCCTACACATACGGACCATATCTACGTCAACTCTTCTTCAGAAACTGATACAAAGCACAGTTCCATTAACAGGCAATGCTTTCAAGTTAACAGCGAGAAACGTGTGAGCTTCGTGAACGATGTAGCTTAATTTGAGCTGAAGAGTGACTGAGTTTACCCAAAATGATGTCTTGCTTGTAGGAAGACACAGAGCCTGGGATTTAACTCCATTTCTGAAGGGAAACACACAGCACAGTTCTCATCCATGAAACACACTCTGCTTTAGAGCATGAAGCATGCTCTTGCTTTTTAGAGTCTCTAATAGAGGCAGAAAATTAAGGGTACTCTGAAAAAAAGAACGGTGTTTCCTACACATAAGGACCATTGCTAGTTCAACTCTGCTTCTGAAACTGAAACAAACCAAAAGTCATCTAACATCCAATGCTTTTCATTTAAGAGCAAGAATCATGTGAGCTTCATTAACGATTTGTATTCATTTGAGCTGAAAAGTGACTGTGTTTACCTGAAATGATGTCTTGCTTGTAGGAAGACACATAGCCTGGAATTTAACTCTGTTTCTGAAGGGAAACATATAGCACAGTTCTCATCCATGAAACACACTCTGCTTTAGAGCAAGAAGCACACTCTTGCTTTCTAAGTGTCTCTAATACAGCAGGAAACGTGACTGTGGTCACAAAAAAATAACGGTGTATCCTACAACAAAGGAGCATATCTACATCAACTCTTCTTCTGAAACTGATACAAAGCACAGTTCCATTAACATGCAATGCTTTCAAGTTAAGAGCGAGAAACGTGTGTGCTTCGTGAACGATGTTGCTTCCTTTGAGCTGAAAAGTGATTGAGTTTACCTGAAATGATGTCTTGCTTGTAGGAGGACACAGAGCCTGGGATTTAACTCCATTTCTGAAGGGAAACACACAGCACAATTCTCATCCGTGAAACACTCTCTGCTTTAGAGCATGAAGCATGCTCTTGCTTTCTAGAGTCTCTAAAGAGCCAGAAACTTGAGGGTACTCAGAACAAATGAACGGTGTTTCCTACACATACGGACCATTGCTAGTTCAACTCTGCTTCTGAAACTGTTACAAACCACAAGTCATCGAACATCCAATGCTTTTCAGTTTAGAGCAAGAAACGTGTGAGCTTACTAACAATTTATATTCATTTGAGCTGAAAAGTGACTGTGTTTACCTGAAATGATGTCTTGCTTGTAGGAAGACACAGAGGCGGGAATTTAACTCCATTTCTGAAGGGAAACACACAGCACAGTTCTCATCCATGAAACACACTCTGCTTTAGAGCAAGAAGCATGCTCTTGCTTTCCAGAGTCTCTAATAGAGCCAGGAACATGAGGGTACTCAGCACAAAAGAACGGTGTTTCCTACACATACGGACCATTGTTAGTTCAACTCTGCTTCTGAAACTGATACAAACCACAGGTCCTCTAACATCCAATGCTTTACAGTTAAGAGGGAGAAACGTGTGACCTTCGTGAACGATGTAGCTTCCTTTGAGCTGAAAAGTGACTGAGTTTACCTGAAAAGATGCCTTGCTTGTAGGAAGACACAGAGCCTGGGATTTAACTCCATTTCTGAAGGGAAACACACAGCACAGTTCCCACCATGAAACACATTCTGCCTATAGGAATAAGCACGCTCTTGCTTTCTAGAGTCTCTAAAAGAGCAGGAAAATTGACTGTAGTCAGAACAAAATAATGGTGTGTCCTACACATACGGACCATTGCTAGGACAACTCTTCTTCTGAAACTGATACAAACCACAAGTCATCTACCATGCAATGCTTTCCATTTAGGAGCGAGAAACCTGTGAGCTTCGTGAACGATGTAGCTTCCTTTGAGCTGAAAAGTGACTGAGTTTACCTGAAAAGATTTCTTGCTTGTAGGAAGATACAGAGACTGGGATTAACTCCATTTCTCAAGGGAAACACACAGCACAGTTCTCACCATGAAACACACTCTGCGTATAGGAAGAAGCACGCTCTTGCTTTCTAGAGTCTCTAATAGAGCAGGAAACGTGACTGTGGTCAGAACAAAGTAACAGTGTTTCCTACACATACAGACCATATCTAGGTCAACTCTTCTACTGAAACTGATACAAACCACAGTTCCTCTAACATGCAATGCATTCCATTTAAGAGCGAGAAACCTGTGAGCTTCGTGAACGATGTAGCTTCCTTTGAGCTTAAAAGTGACTGAGTTTACCAAAAAGATGTCTTGCTTGTAGGAAGACACAGAGCCTGGGATTTAACTCCATTTCTGAAGGGAAACACACAGCACAGTTCTCATCCATGAAACACACTCGGCTTTAGAACATGAAGCATGCTCTTGCTTTCTGGAGACTCTAATAGAGCCAGAAACTTGAGGGTACTCAGAACAAAAGAATGGTGTTTCCTATACATATGGACCATTGCTACTTCAACTCTGCTTCTGAAACTGATACAAACCAGAAGTCATCTAACATCCAATGCTTTTCATTTAAGAGCATGAATCGTGTGATCTTCATTAACGATTTATATTCATTTGAGCTGAAAAGTGACTGCGTTTACCTGAAATGATGTCTTGCTTGTAGGAAGACACAGAGGCTGGATTTTAACTCCATTTATGAAGAGAAACACACAGCACAGTTCTCTTCCATGATACACACTCTGCTTATGAGCAAGAAGCACACTATTGCTTTCCCCGAGTCTCTAATACAGCAGGAAACGTGACTGTGGTCAGAAAAAAAAAAAACGGTGTATCCTACACATACAGACCATATCTAGGTCAACTCTTCCTCTGAAACTGATGCAAAGCACAGTTCCATTAACATGCAATGCTTTAAAGTTAAGAGCGAGAAACGTGTGAGCTTCGTGAACGATGTAGCTTCCTTTGAGCTGAAAAGTGACTGAGTTTACCTGAAAAGATGTCTTGCTTGTTGGAAGACACAGAGCCTGGGATTTAACTCCATTACTGAAGGGAAACACACAGCACAGTTCTCATACGTGAAACACACTCTGCTTTAGAGCATGAAGCATGCTCTTGCTTTCTAGAGTCTCTAATAGAGCCAGAAACTTGAGGGTACTCAGAACAAAAGAACGGTGTTTCCTACACATACAGACCTTTGCTACTTCAACTCTACTTCTGAAACTGATAGGAACCACAAGTCATCTAACATGCAATGCTTTTTAGTTAAGGGCAAGAAACATGTGAGCTACGTGAACAATGTAGCTTTGTTTGAGCTGAAGATGACTGAGTTTACGTGAAACAAAGTCTTGCTTGTAGGAAGATACAGACCCTGCGATTTAACTCCATTTTGAAGGGAAACACACAGCACAGTTCTCACGATGAAACACACTCTGTGTATAGGAAGAAGCACGCTATTGCCTTCTAGAGTCTCTAATAAAGCAGGAAACGTGAGTGTGGTCAGAACAAAAGAACGGTGTTTCCTACACATACAGACCATTGCTAGTTCAACTCTGCTTCTGAAACTGATACAAACCACAAGTCATCTAACATCCAATGCTTTTCAGTTAAGAGCGAGAAACGTGTGAGCTTCGTAAACGATTTATATTCATTTGAGCTGAAAAATGACTGCGTTTACCTGAAATGATGTCTTGCTTATAGGAAGACACAGAGCCTGGAATTTAACTCCATTTCTGAAGGGAAACACACAGCACATTTCACATCCATGAAACACACTCTGCTTTAGAGCAAGAAGCATGCTCTTGCTTTCTAAGAGTCTCTAATACAGCAAGAAACGTGACTGTGGTCAGAACAAAATAAGAGTGTTTCCTACACATATGGAACATTTCTAGGTCAACTCTTCTTCTGAAACTGATACAAAGCACAGTTACATTAACATGCAATGCTTTCCATTTAAGAGCGAGAAACGTGTGAGCTTCGTCAATGATGTAGCTTCCTTAGAGCTGAAAAGTGACTGAGTTTACCTGAAAAGATGTCTTGCTTGTAGGAAGACACAGAGCCTGGGATTTAACTCCATTTCTGAAGGGAAACACACAGCACAGTTCTCATCCATGACACACTCTGCTTTAGAGCAAGAAGCATGCTCTTGCTATCTAGAGTCTAAAATAGAGTCAGAAACTTGAAAGTGTGCTAAGACCAAAGAAGGGTGTTTCCTACACATACAGACCATTGCTAATCCAACTCTGCTTCTGAAACTGATACAAACCAGAGTTCCTGTAACATGCAATGCTTTCCAGTTAAGAGCGAGAAACGTGTGAGCTTCGTGAACGATGTAGCTTCCTTTGAGCTGAAAATTGACTGAGTTTACCTGAAAAGATGTCTTGCTTGTAGGAAGACACAGAGCCTGGGATTTAACTCCATTTCTGAAGGGAAACACACGGCACAGTTCTCATCCATGAAACACACTCTGCTTTAGAGCAAGAATCACGCTCTTGCTTTCTAAGAGTCTCTAATACAGCAAGAAACGTGACTGTGGATAGAAGAAAATAACAGTGTTATCTACACATACGGACCATATCTAGGACAACTCTTCTTCTGAAACTGATACAAACCACAGTTCCTCTAACATGCAATGCTTTCCAGTTAAGAGCGAGAAACGTGTGAGCTTCATGAACGATGTAGCTTCCTTTGAGCTGAAAATTGACTGAGTTTACCTGAAAAGATGTCTTGCTTGTAGGAAGACACAGAGCCTGGGATTTAACTCCATTTCTGAAGGGAAACACACAGCACAGTTCTCATCCATGACACACTCTGCTTTAGAGCAAGAAGCATGCTCTTGCTATCTAGAGTCTAAAATAGAGTCAGAAACTTGAAAGTGTGCTAAGACCAAAGAAGGGTGTTTCCTACACATACAGACCATTGCTAATCCAACTCTGCTTCTGAAACTGATACAAACCAGAGTTCCTGTAACATGCAATGCTTTCCAGTTAAGAGCGAGAAACGTGTGAGCTTCGTGAACGATGTAGCTTCCTTTGAGCTGAAAATTGACTGAGTTTACCTGAAAAGATGTCTTGCTTGTAGGAAGACACAGAGCCTGGGATTTAACTCCATTTCTGAAGGGAAACACACGGCACAGTTCTCATCCATGAAACACACTCTGCTTTAGAGCAAGAATCACGCTCTTGCTTTCTAAGAGTCTCTAATACAGCAAGAAACGTGACTGTGGATAGAAGAAAATAACAGTGTTATCTACACATACGGACCATATCTAGGACAACTCTTCTTCTGAAACTGATACAAACCACAGTTCCTCTAACATGCAATGCTTTCCAGTTAAGAGCGAGAAACGTGTGAGCTTCATGAACGATGTAGCTTCCTTTGAGCTGAAAATTGACTGAGTTTACCTGAAAAGATGTCTTGCTTGTAGGAAGACACAGAGCCTGGGATTTAACTCCATTTCTGAAGGGAAACACACGGCACAGTTCTCATCCATGAAACACACTCTGCTTTAGAGCAAGAATCACGCTCTTGCTTTCTAAGAGTCTCTAATACAGCAAGAAACGTGACTGTGGATAGAAGAAAATAACAGTGTTATCTACACATACGGACCATATCTAGGACAACTCTTCTTCTGAAACTGATACAAACCACAGTTCCTCTAACATGCAATGCTTTCCACTTAAGAGCGAGAAAAGTGTGAGCTTTGTGAATGATATAGCTTCCTTTGAGCTGAAAAGTGAGTGAGTTTACCTGAAAAGATGTCTTGCTTGTAGGAAGACACAGAGCCTGGGATTTAACTCCATTTCTGAAGGGAAACACACAGCACAGTTCTCATCCATGACACACTCTGCTTTAGAGCAAGAAGCATGCTCTTGCTATCTAGAGTCTAAAATAGAGTCAGAAACTTGAAAGTGTGCTAAGACCAAAGAAGGGTGTTTCCTACACATACAGACCATTGCTAATCCAACTCTGCTTCTGAAACTGATACAAACCAGAGTTCCTGTAACATGCAATGCTTTCCAGTTAAGAGCGAGAAACGTGTGAGCTTCGTGAACGATGTAGCTTCCTTTGAGCTGAAAATTGACTGAGTTTACCTGAAAAGATGTCTTGCTTGTAGGAAGACACAGAGCCTGGGATTTAACTCCATTTCTGAAGGGAAACACACGGCACAGTTCTCATCCATGAAACACACTCTGCTTTAGAGCAAGAATCACGCTCTTGCTTTCTAAGAGTCTCTAATACAGCAAGAAACGTGACTGTGGATAGAAGAAAATAACAGTGTTATCTACACATACGGACCATATCTAGGACAACTCTTCTTCTGAAACTGATACAAACCACAGTTCCTCTAACATGCAATGCTTTCCAGTTAAGAGCGAGAAACGTGTGAGCTTCATGAACGATGTAGCTTCCTTTGAGCTGAAAATTGACTGAGTTTACCTGAAAAGATGTCTTGCTTGTAGGAAGACACAGAGCCTGGGATTTAACTCCATTTCTGAAGGGAAACACACGGCACAGTTCTCATCCATGAAACACACTCTGCTTTAGAGCAAGAATCACGCTCTTGCTTTCTAAGAGTCTCTAATACAGCAAGAAACGTGACTGTGGATAGAAGAAAATAACAGTGTTATCTACACATACGGACCATATCTAGGACAACTCTTCTTCTGAAACTGATACAAACCACAGTTCCTCTAACATGCAATGCTTTCCACTTAAGAGCGAGAAAAGTGTGAGCTTTGTGAATGATATAGCTTCCTTTGAGCTGAAAAGTGAGTGAGTTTACCTGAAAAGATGTCTTGCTTGTAGGAAGACACAGAGCCTGTGATTTAACTCCATTTCTGAAGGGAAACACACAGCACAGTTCTCATCCATGAAACAACTCTGCTTTAGAGCAAGAAGCATGCTCTTGATTTCTTGAGTCTCTAATAGAGCCAGAAACTTGAGGGTACTCAGAACAAACGAACGGTGTTTCCTACACATATGGACCATAG
This sequence comes from Onychomys leucogaster, assembly GCA_949786385.1. NCBI lineage: Eukaryota > Metazoa > Chordata > Mammalia > Rodentia > Cricetidae > Onychomys > Onychomys leucogaster. Next base: position 158,914 of record CATKUP010000450.1, on the reverse strand, counting down.
CTAGTTCAACTCTGCTTCTGAAACTGATACAAACCACAGGTCCTCTAACGTCCATGCTTTACAGTTAAGAGCAATAATCGTGTCAGCTACTTGAACGATGCAGCTTTGTTTGAGCTGAAAGGTGACTGAGTTTACATGAAACGAAGTCTTGCTTGTAAGATGATACAGAGCCTGAGATTTAACTCCATTTCTGAAGGGAAACACACAGCACAGTTCTCACGATGAAACACACTCTGCATATAGGAAGAAGTACGCTCTGCCTTCTAGTGTCTCTAATAGAGCAGGAAACGTGAGTGTGCGCATAACAAATGAACGGTGTTTCCTACATATACGGACCATTGCTAGTTCAACTCTGCTTCTGAAACTGATACAACCACAAGTCATCTAACATCCAATGCTTTTCAGTTAAGAGCGAGAAACATTTGAGCTTCGTAACCGATTTTTCTTCATTTGAGATGAAAAGTGACTGTGTATACCTGAAATGATGTCTTGCTTGTAGGAAGACACAGAGCTGTAGTGGATAGCCATCCCAGCATTGGCCTGGAAGTTCCAACCCCCACTGAGGCTTCGGTAATGGTCACGCCCACAAGGCGTGGCGGAGGAGGAAGTGGAAGACCAAGGATCGGGAAGAGCTCTCTCTCTTGGTTCCCAGATTCTGGACGATGGAGGTAGACCGAGCAGAGTTCTCCAGAGAACACCGCCGGACTGCGCTATACCCTTGCCAGACCCTGTAACCTACCCCTTCATTTGTAAGTTACCCCACAAAATAAACCTCCCTTTAAACTACGTGGAGTGGCCTTAATAATTTAACCAATACAGAGCCTGGAATTTAACTCCATTTCTGTAGGGAAACACACAGCACATTTCACATCCATGAAACACACTCTGCTTTAGAGGAAGAAGCATGCTCTTGCTTTCTAAGAGTCTCTAATACAGCAAGAAACGTGACTGTGGTCAGAACAAAATAAGGGTATTTCCTACACATACGGAACATATCTAGGTCAACTCTTCTTCTGAAACTGATACAAAGCACAGTTACATTAACATGCAATGCTTTCCATTTAAGAGCGAGAAACGTGTGAGCTTCGTCAACGATGTAGCTTCCTTTGAGCTGAAAAGTGACTGAGTTTACCTGAAAAGATGTCTTGCTTGTAGGAAGACACAGAGCCTGGGATTTATCTCCATTTCTGAAGGGAAACACACAGCACAGTTCTCATCCATGACACACTCTGCTTTAGAGCAAGAAGCATGCTCTTGCTATCTAGAGTCTAAAATAGAGTCAGAAACTTGAAAGTGTGCTAAGACCAAAGAAGGGTGTTTCCTACACATACAGACCATTGCTAATCCAACTCTGCTTCTGAAACTGATACAAACCAGAATTCCTGTAATATGCAATGCTTTCCAGTTAAGAGCGAGAAACGTGTGAGCTTCGTGAACGATGTAGCTTCCTTTGAGCTGAAAAGTGACTGAGTTTACCTGAAAAGATGTCTTGCTTGTAGGAAGACACAGAGCCTGGGATTTAACTCCATTTCTGAAGGGAAACACACGGCACAGTTCTCATCCATGAAACACACTCTGCTTTAGAGCAAGAATCACGCTCTTGCTTTCTAAGAGTCTCTAATACAGCAAGAAACGTGACTGTGGATAGAAGAAAATAACGGTGTTATCTACACATACGGACCATATCTAGGACAACACTTCTTCTGAAACTGATACAAACCACAGTTCCTCTAACATGCAATGCTTTCCACTTAAGAGCGAGAAAAGTGTGAGCTTTGTGAACGATATAGCTTCCTTTGAGCTGAAAAGTGAGTGAGTTTACCTGAAATAGATGTCTTGCTTGTAGGAAGACACAGAGCCTGGGATTTAACTCCATTTCTGAAGGGAAACACACAGCACAGTTCTCATCCATGAAACAACTCTGCTTTAGAGCAAGAGGCATGCTCTTGCTTTCTTGAGTCTCTAATAGAGCCAGAAACTTGAGGGTACTCAGAACAAACGAACGGTGTTTCCTACACATATGGACCATAGCTAGTTCAACTCTGCTTCTGAAACTGATACAAACCACAGGTCCTCTAACATCCATGCTTTACAGTTAAGAGCAATAATCGTGTCAGCTACTTGAACGATGTAGCTTTGTTTGAGCTGAAAGGTGACTGAGTTTACATGAAACGAAGTCTTGCTTGTAAGATGATACAGAGCCTGAGATTTAACTCCATTTCTGAAGGGAAACACACAGCACAGTTCTCACGATGAAACACACTCTGCATATAGGAAGAAGTATGCTCTGCCTTCTAGTGTCTCTAATAGAGCAGGAAACGTGAGTGTGCTCAGAACAAATGAACGGTGTTTCCTACATATACGGACTATTGCTAGTTCAACTCTGCTTCTGAAACTGATACAACCACAAGTCATCTAACATCCAATGCTTTTCAGTTAAGAGCGAGAAACGTGTGAGCTTCGTAAACGATTTATATTCATTTGAGCTGAAAAGTGACTGCGTTTACCTGAAATGATGTCTTGCTTGAAGGAAGACACAGAGCCTGGAATTTAACTCCATTTCTGAAGGGAAACACACAGCACAGTTCTCATCCATGAAACACACTCTGCTTTAGAGCAAGAAGCACGCTCTTGCTTTCTAGAGTCTATAATAGAGCCAGAAATTTGAAAGTGTGCTCAGAACAAAAGAAGGGTGTTTCCTACACATACGGACCATTGCTAATCCAACTCTGCTTCTGAAACTGATACAAACCAGAGTTTCTGTAACATGCAATGCTTTCCAGTAAGAGCGAGAAACTTGTGAGCTTCGTGAAAAACGTAGCTTCCTTGAACTAAAAAGTGACTGAGTTTACCTGAAAAGATATCTTGCTTGTAGGAAGACACAGAGCCTGGGATTTAACTCCATTTTGAAGGGAAACACACAGCACATTTCTCATCCATGAAACACACTCTGCTTTACAGCAAGAAGCATGCTCTTGCTTTCTACAGTGTATAATAGACTCTGAAACTTGAAAGAGTGCTCAGAACAAAAGAACGGTGTTTCCTACACATAGGGACCATTGCTACTTCAACTCTGCTTCTAAAACTGATACAAAGCACAAGTCTGCTAACATCCAATGCTTTTCAGTTAAGAGCGAGAAACGTGTGAGCTTCGTAATCGATTTATATTCATTTGAGCTGAAAAGTGACTGCGTTTACCTGAAATGATGTCTTGCTTGTAGGAAGACACAGAGCCTGGAATTTAACTCCATTTCTGAAGGGAAACACACAGCACAGTTCTCATCCATGTAACACACTCTGCTTTAGAGCAAGAAGCACGGTCTTGCTTTGTAAGAGTCTCTAATACAGCATGAAACGTGACTGTGGTCAGAACAAAATAAGGGTGTTTCCTACACATACGGAACATATCTAAGTCAACTCTTCTTCTGAAACTGATACAAAGCACAGGACCATTAACATGTAATGCTTTCCATTTAAGAGCGAGAAACGTGTGAGGTTCGTCTATGATGTAGCTACCTTTGAGCTAAAAAGTGACTGAATTTACCTGAAAAGATGTCTTGCTTGTAGGGAGACACAGAGCTTGGGATGTAACTCCATTTCTGAAGGGAAACACACAGCACAGTTCTCATCCATGAAACACACTCTGCTTTACAGCAAGAAGCATGCTCTTGCTTTCTACAGTGTATAATAGACTCAGAAACTTGAAAGAGTGCTCAGAACAAAAGAACGGTGTTTCCTACACATACGGACCATATCTAGGGTCAACTCTTCTTCTGAAACTGATACAAACCACAGTTCCTCTAACATGCAATGCTTTCAAGTTAAGAGGGAGAAACGTGTGAGCTTTGAGAACGATGTAGCTTCCTTTGAGCTGAAAAATGACTTAGTTTACCTGAAAAGATGTCTTGCTTGTAGGAAGACACAGAGCCTGTGATTTAACTCCATTTCTGAAGGGAAACACACAGCACAGTTCTCATGCATGAAACACACTCTGCTTTAGAGCAAGAAGCACGCTCTTGCTTTTCTAGAGTCTATAATAGAACCAGAAACTTGAAAGTGTGCTCAGAGCAAAAGAACGGTGTTTCCTACACATTCCGACCATTGCTAGTCCAACTCTGGTTCTGAAACTGATACAAACCACAGTTCCTGTAACATGCAATGCTTTCCAGTTAAGAGCGAGATACGTGTGAGCTTCATAAACAATTTATATTCATTTGAGCTGAAAAGTGACTGCGTTTACCTGAAATGATGTCTTGCTTGTAGGAAGACACAGAGCCTGGAATTTACTACATTTCTGAAGGGAAACACACAGCACAGTTCTCATCCATGGAACACACTCTGCTTTAGAGCAAGAAGCACGCTCTTGCTTTCTAAGAGTCTCTAATACAGCCAGAAACGTGATGTTGGTCAGAACAAAATAAAGGTGTTTCCTAAACATACGGAACATTTCTAGGTCAACTCTTCTTCTGAAACTGATACGAAGCACAGTTCCATTAACATGCAATGCTTTCCAGTAAAGAGCGAGAAACGTGTGAGCTTCGTCAACGATGTAGCTTCCTTTGAGCTGAAAAGGGACTGAGTTTACCTGAAAAGATGTCTTGCTTGTAGGAAGACACAGAGCCTGGGATTTAACTCCATTTCTGAAGGGAAACACACAGCACAGTTGTCATCCATGAAACACACTCTGCTTTAGAGCATGAAGCATGATCTTGCTTTAGAGAGTCTCTAATAGAGACAGAAACTTGACGGTACTCAGAACAAAAGAACGGTGTTTCCTACACATATGGACAATTGCTAGTTAAACTATACTTCTGAACCTGATACAAACCACAGGTCCTCTAACATCCAATGCTTTACAGTTAAGAGCAAGAAACCTGTCAGCTAGGTGAACGGTGTAGCTTTGTTTGTTCTGAAAGGTGACTGAGTTCACGTAAACGAAGTCTTGCTTGTAGGAAGATACAGAGCCTATGATTTAACTCCATTTCTGAAGGGAAACACACAGCACAGTTCTCAGGATGAAACACACTCTGCGTATAGGAAGAAGCACGCTCTTGCTTTCTAGACTCTCTAATAGAGCAGGAAACGTGAGTGTGCGAAGAACAAAAGAATGGTGTTTCCTACACATACGGACCATTGCTAGATCAACTCTGCTTCTGAATCTGATACAAACCACAAGTCATGTTACATCCAATGCTTTTCAGTTAAGAGCGAGAAACGTGTAAGCATCGTAAACGATTTATATTCACTTGAGCTGAAAAGTGACTGCGTTTACCGGAAATGATGTCTTGCTTGTAGGAAGACACAGAGCTGTAGTGGATAGCCATCCCAGCATTGGCCTGGAAGTTCCAACCCCCACTGCGGCTTCGGTAATGCTCACGCCCACAAGGCGTGGGAGAGGAGGAAGCGGAAGACCAAGGATCGGGAAGAGCTCTCTCTCTTGGTTCCCAGATTCTGGACGCTAGAGGTAGACCGAGCAGAGTTCTCCAGAGAACACCGCCGGACTGCACTATACCCTTGCCCGACCCTGTAACCTACCCCTTCATTTGTAAATTACCCCACAAAATAAACCTCCCTTTTAACTACGTGGAGTGGCCTTAATAATTTAACCAATACAGAGCCTGGAATTTAACTCCATTTCTGAAGGGTAACACACAGCCCAGTTCTCATCCATGAAACACACTCTGCTTTTGAGCAAGAATCATGGTCTAGCTTTCCAGAGTCTCTAATAGAGCAAGAAACTTGAGGGTACTCAGAACAAAAGAACGGTGTTTCCCACACATACGGACAATTGCTAGTTCCACTCTGCTTCTGAAACTGATACAAACCCCAGGTCCTCTAACATCCAATGCTTTACAATTAAGAGCAAGAAACATGTCAGGTACGTGAATGATGTAGCTTTGTTTGTGCTGAAAGGTGACTGAATGTACATGACATGAATTCTTGCTTGTAGGAAGATACAGACGCTGTGATTTAACTCCATTTCTGAAGGGAAACACACAGCAGAGTTCTCAGGATGAAACACACTCTGTGTATAGGAAGAAGCACGCTCTTGCTTTCTAGACTTTCTAATAGAGCAGGAAACGTGAGTGTGCTCAGAACAAAAGAATGGTGTTTCCTACACATACGTACCATTGCTAGTTCAACTCTGCTTCTGAAACTGATACAAACCACAAGTATTCTAACATCCAATCCTTTTCAGTTCAGAGCGAGAAACCTGTGAGCTTCGTAAATGATTTATCTTCATTTGAGCTGAAAAGTGACTGCTTTTCCCTAAATGATGTCTTGCTTGTAGGAAGACACAGAGCTGTAGTGGATAGCCATTCCAGCATTCGGCTGGAGATCCAACCCCCACTGAGGCTTCAGTAATGGTCACACTCACAAGGCGTGGCAGAGGAGGAAGCAGAAGACCAAGGATCAGGAAGAACTCTCTCTCTTGGTTCCCAGACTCTGGACCCTGGAGGTAGACCAAGCAGAGTTGTCCAAGGAACACGGCCGGACTGCGCTATACCCTTCACAGACCCTGAAAACTACAATTCATTTGTAAGTTACCCCACAAAATAAACCTCCCTTTTAACTACCTGGAGTGGCCTTAATAATTTAACCAATACAGAGCCTGGAATTTAACTCCATTTCTGAAGGGAAACACACAGCACAGTTCTCATCCATGAAACACACTCTGCTTTAGAGCAAGAAGCACACTCTTGCTTTCTATAGTCTCTAATAGAGCAGGAAACGTGAGTGTGCTCAGAACAAAAGAACGGTGTTTCCTACACATACGGACCATTGCCAGTTCAACTTTGCTTCTGAAACTGATACAAATCACAAGTCATCTAACATCCAATGCTTTTCAGTTAAGAGCGAGAAACGTGTGAGTTTCATAAACGATTTATATTCATTTCAGCTGAAAATTGACTACGTTTACCTGAAATGATGTCTTGCTTGTAGGAAGACATTGAGGTGGAATTTAACTCCATTTCTGAAGGGAAACACACAGCAAAGTTCTCATCCATGAAACACACTCTGCTTTGGAGCAAGAAGCACGCTCTTTCTTTCTAAGAGTCTCTAATACAGCAGGAAACGTGACTGTGGTCAGAACAAAATAACGGTGTTTCCTACACATACGGACCATATCTAGGTCAACTCTTCTTCTGAAACTGATACAAACCACAGTTACTCTAACATGCAATGCTTTCCGGTTAAGAGCAAGAAACGTGTGAGCGTCGTGAACAATGTTGCTTCCTTTGAGCTGAAAAGTGACTGAGTTTACCTGAAAAGATGTCTTGCTTGTAGGAAGTCACCGAGCCTGTGATTTAACTCCATTTCTGCAGGGAAACACACAGCACAGTTCTCACCATGAAACACACTCTGCGTATAGGAAAGAAGCACGCTCTTGCTTTCAGGAGTCTCTAATAGACCAGGAAACGTGACTGTGGTCACAACAAAATAACGGTGTTTCCTACACATACAGACCATATCTAGGTCAACTCTGCTTCTGAAACTGATACAAACCATAGTTCCTCTAACATGCAATGCTTTCAAGTTAAGAGCGAGAAACGTGTGAGCTTCGAGACCGATGTAGCTTCCTTTGAGCTGAAAAGTGACTGAGTTTACCTGAGAAGATGTATTGCTTGTAGGAAAACACAGAGCCTGGGATTTAACTCCATTTCTGAAGGGAAACACACAGCACAGTTCTCACGATGAAACACACTCTGTGTATATGAAGAAGCACGCTATTGCTTTCTAGAGTCTCTAATAGAGCAGGAAACGTGAGTGTGCTCAGAACAAAAGAATGGTGTTTCCTACACATACGGACCATTGCTAGTTCAACTTTGCTTCTGAAACTGATACAAACCACAAGTCATATAACATCCAAAGCTTTCCAGTTAAGAGCGAGAAACGTGCGAGCTTCGTAAACGATTTATATTCATTTGAGCTGAAAATTGACTATGTTTACCTGAAATGATGTCTAGCTTGTAGGAAGACACTGAGGTGGAATTTAACTCCATTTCTGAAGGAAAACACACAGCGCAGTTGTCATCCGTGAAACACACTCTGCTTTGGAGCAAGAAGCACGCTCTTTCTTTCTAAGTTTCTCTAATACAGCAGGAAAGGTGACTGTGGTCAGAAAAAAATAACGGTGTTTCCTACCCATACGGACCATATCTTAGTCAACTCTTCTTCTGAAACTGATACAAACCACAGTTCCTCTAACATGCAATGCATTCCAGTTAAGAGCGAGAAACGTGTGAGCTTAGTGAACAATGTAGCTTCCTTTGAGCTGAAAAGTGACTGAGTTTACCTGAAAAGATGTCTTGCTTGTAGGAAGACACAGAGCCTGGGATTTAACTCCATTTCTTAAGGGATACACACATCACAGTTCTCATCCATGAAACACTCTCTGCTTTAGAGCAAGAAGCACGCTCTTGCTTTCTATGAGTCTCTAATACAGCAGGAAAGGTGACTGTGGTCAGAACAAAATAACGGTGTTTCCTACACATACGGACCATATCTAGGTCAACTCTTCTTCTGAAACTGATACAAACCACAAGTCATCTACCATGCAATGCTTACCATTTAAGAGTGAGAACCCTGTGAGCTTCGTGAACGATGTAGCTTCCTTTGAGCTGAAAAGTGACTGAGTTTACCTGAAAAGATGTGTTGATTGTAGTAAGACACAGAGCCTGGGATTTAACTACATTTCTGAAGGGAAACACACAGCACAGTTCTCATCCATGATACACACTCTGCTTTTGAGCAAGAAGCACACTCTTGCTTTCCCCGAGTCTCTAATACAGCAGCAAACGTGACTGTGGTCAGAAAAAAAAACGGTGTATCCTACACATACAGACCATATCTAGGTCAACTCTTCCTCTGAAACTGATGCAAAGCACAGTTCCATTAACATGCAATGCTTTAAAGTTAAGAGCGAGAAATGTGTGAGCTTTGTGAACGATGTAGCTTCCTTTGAGCTGAAAAGTGACTGAGTTTAACTGAAATGATGTCTTGCTTGTTGGAAGACACAGAGCCTGGGATTTAACTCCATTACTGAAGGGAAACACACAGCACAGTTCTCATCCGTGAAACACACTCTGCTTTAGAGCATGAAGCATGCTCTTGCTTTCTAGAGTCTCTAATAGAGCCAGAAACTTGAGGGTACTCAGAACAAAAGAACGGTGTTTCCTACACATACAGACCTTTGCTACTTCAACTCTACTTCTGAAACTGATAGGAACCACAAGTCATCTAACATGCAATGCTTTTTAGTTAAGGGCAAGAAACATGTGAGCTACGTGAACAATGTAGCTTTGTTTGAGCTGAAGATGACTGAGTTTACGTGAAACAAAGTCTTGCTTGTAGGAAGATACAGACCCTGCGATTTAACTCCATTTTGAAGGGAAACACACAGCACAGTTCTCACGATGAAACACACTCTGTGTATAGGAAGAAGCACGCTATTGCCTTCTAGAGTCTCTAATAAAGCAGGAAACGTGAGTGTGGTCAGAACAAAAGAACGGTGTTTCCTACACATACGGACCGTTGCTAGTTCAACTTTGCTTCTGAAACTGATACAAACCACAAGTCATCTATCATCCAATGCTTTTCAGTTAAGAGCCAGAAACGTGTGAGCCTCGTAAACGATTTATATTCATTTGACATGAAAATTGACTATGTTTACCTGAAATGATGTCTTGCTTGTAGGAAGACACTGAGGTGGAATTTAACTCCATTTCTGAAGGGAAACACACAGCACAGTTCTCATCCATGAAACACACTATGCTTTAGAGCAAGTAGCACGCTCTTTCTTTCTAAGAGTCTCTAATACAGCAGGAGACGTGACAGTGGTCAGAACAAAATATCCGTGTTTCCTACACATACGGACCATATCTAGGTCAACTCTTGTTCTGAAACTGATACAAACCACAGTTCCTCTAACATGCAATGCTTTCCAGTAGAGAGTGAGAAACGTGTGAGCTTTGTGAACGATGTAGCTTCCTTTGAGCTGAAAAGTGACTGAGTTTACCTGAAAAGATTTCTTGCTTGTAGGAAGATACAGAGACTGGGATTAACTCCATTTCTCAAGGGAAACACACAGCACAGTTCTCACCATGAAACACACTCTGCGTATAGGAAGAAGCACGCTCTTGCTTTCTAGAGTCTCTAATAGAGCAGGAAACGTGACTGTGGTCAGAACAAAATAACGGTGTTTCCTACACATACAGACCATATCTAGGTCAACTCTTCTACTGAAACTGATACAAACCACAGTTCCTCTAACATGCAATGCATTCCATTTAAGAGCGAGAAACCTGTGAGCTTCGTGAACGATGTAGCTTCCTTTGAGCTTAAAAGTGACTGAGTTTACCAAAAAGATGTCTTGCTTGTAGGAAGACACAGAGCCTGGGATTTAACTCCATTTCTGAAGGGAAACACACAGCACAGTTCTTATCCATGAAACACACTCGGATTTAGAGCACGAAGCATGCTCTTGCTCTCTGGAGTCTCTAATAGAGCCAGAAACTTGAGGGTACTCAGAACAAATGAACGCTGTTTCCTATACATACGAACCATTGCTAGTTCAACTCTGCTTCTGAAACTGATACAAACCACAAGTCATCTAACATCCAATGCTTTTCATTTAAGAGAAAGAATCGTGTGAGCTTCGTTAACGATTTATATTCATTTGAGCTGAAAAGTGACTGTGTTTACCTGAAATGATGTCTTGCTTGTAGGAAGACACAGAGGCTGGAATTTAACTCCATTTCTGAAGGGAAACACACAGCACAGTTCTTATCCATGAAACACACTCTGCTTTAGACCAAGAAGCACACTCTTGCCTTCTAAGAGTCTCTAATACAGCAGGAAACGTGACTGTGGTCAGAACAATATAACGGTGTATCCTACACATACGGACCATATCTACGTCAACTCTTCTTCAGAAACTGATACAAAGCACAGTTCCATTAACAGGCAATGCTTTCAAGTTAACAGCGAGAAACGTGTGAGCTTCGTGAACGATGTAGCTTCATTTGAGCTGAAGAGTGACTGAGTTTACCCAAAATGATGTCTTGCTTGTAGGAAGACACAGAGCCTGGGATTTAACTCCATTTCTGAAGGGAAACACACAGCACAGTTCTCATCCATGAAACACACTCTGCTTTAGAGCATGAAGCATGCTCTTGCTTTTTAGAGTCTCTAATAGAGGCAGAAAATTAAGGGTACTCTGAAAAAAAGAACGGTGTTTCCTACACATAAGGACCATTGCTAGTTCAACTCTGCTTCTGAAACTGAAACAAACCAAAAGTCATCTAACATCCAATGCTTTTCATTTAAGAGCAAGAATCATGTGAGCTTCATTAACGATTTGTATTCATTTGAGCTGAAAAGTGACTGTGTTTACCTGAAATGATGTCTTGCTTGTAGGAAGACACATAGCCTGGAATTTAACTCTGTTTCTGAAGGGAAACATATAGCACAGTTCTCATCCATGAAACACACTCTGCTTTAGAGCAAGAAGCACACTCTTGCTTTCTAAGTGTCTCTAATACAGCAGGAAACGTGACTGTGGTCACAAAAAAATAACGGTGTATCCTACAACAAAGGAGCATATCTACATCAACTCTTCTTCTGAAACTGATACAAAGCACAGTTCCATTAACATGCAATGCTTTCAAGTTAAGAGCGAGAAACGTGTGTGCTTCGTGAACGATGTTGCTTCCTTTGAGCTGAAAAGTGATTGAGTTTACCTGAAATGATGTCTTGCTTGTAGGAGGACACAGAGCCTGGGATTTAACTCCATTTCTGAAGGGAAACACACAGCACAATTCTCATCCGTGAAACACTCTCTGCTTTAGAGCATGAAGCATGCTCTTGCTTTCTAGAGTCTCTAAAGAGCCAGAAACTTGAGGGTACTCAGAACAAATGAACGGTGTTTCCTACACATACGGACCATTGCTAGTTCAACTCTGCTTCTGAAACTGTTACAAACCACAAGTCATCGAACATCCAATGCTTTTCAGTTTAGAGCAAGAAACGTGTGAGCTTACTAACAATTTATATTCATTTGAGCTGAAAAGTGACTGTGTTTACCTGAAATGATGTCTTGCTTGTAGGAAGACACAGAGGCGGGAATTTAACTCCATTTCTGAAGGGAAACACACAGCACAGTTCTCATCCATGAAACACACTCTGCTTTAGAGCAAGAAGCATGCTCTTGCTTTCCAGAGTCTCTAATAGAGCCAGGAACATGAGGGTACTCAGCACAAAAGAACGGTGTTTCCTACACATACGGACCATTGTTAGTTCAACTCTGCTTCTGAAACTGATACAAACCACAGGTCCTCTAACATCCAATGCTTTACAGTTAAGAGGGAGAAACGTGTGACCTTCGTGAACGATGTAGCTTCCTTTGAGCTGAAAAGTGACTGAGTTTACCTGAAAAGATGCCTTGCTTGTAGGAAGACACAGAGCCTGGGATTTAACTCCATTTCTGAAGGGAAACACACAGCACAGTTCCCACCATGAAACACATTCTGCCTATAGGAATAAGCACGCTCTTGCTTTCTAGAGTCTCTAAAAGAGCAGGAAAATTGACTGTAGTCAGAACAAAATAATGGTGTGTCCTACACATACGGACCATTGCTAGGACAACTCTTCTTCTGAAACTGATACAAACCACAAGTCATCTACCATGCAATGCTTTCCATTTAGGAGCGAGAAACCTGTGAGCTTCGTGAACGATGTAGCTTCCTTTGAGCTGAAAAGTGACTGAGTTTACCTGAAAAGATTTCTTGCTTGTAGGAAGATACAGAGACTGGGATTAACTCCATTTCTCAAGGGAAACACACAGCACAGTTCTCACCATGAAACACACTCTGCGTATAGGAAGAAGCACGCTCTTGCTTTCTAGAGTCTCTAATAGAGCAGGAAACGTGACTGTGGTCAGAACAAAGTAACAGTGTTTCCTACACATACAGACCATATCTAGGTCAACTCTTCTACTGAAACTGATACAAACCACAGTTCCTCTAACATGCAATGCATTCCATTTAAGAGCGAGAAACCTGTGAGCTTCGTGAACGATGTAGCTTCCTTTGAGCTTAAAAGTGACTGAGTTTACCAAAAAGATGTCTTGCTTGTAGGAAGACACAGAGCCTGGGATTTAACTCCATTTCTGAAGGGAAACACACAGCACAGTTCTCATCCATGAAACACACTCGGCTTTAGAACATGAAGCATGCTCTTGCTTTCTGGAGACTCTAATAGAGCCAGAAACTTGAGGGTACTCAGAACAAAAGAATGGTGTTTCCTATACATATGGACCATTGCTACTTCAACTCTGCTTCTGAAACTGATACAAACCAGAAGTCATCTAACATCCAATGCTTTTCATTTAAGAGCATGAATCGTGTGATCTTCATTAACGATTTATATTCATTTGAGCTGAAAAGTGACTGCGTTTACCTGAAATGATGTCTTGCTTGTAGGAAGACACAGAGGCTGGATTTTAACTCCATTTATGAAGAGAAACACACAGCACAGTTCTCTTCCATGATACACACTCTGCTTATGAGCAAGAAGCACACTATTGCTTTCCCCGAGTCTCTAATACAGCAGGAAACGTGACTGTGGTCAGAAAAAAAAAAAACGGTGTATCCTACACATACAGACCATATCTAGGTCAACTCTTCCTCTGAAACTGATGCAAAGCACAGTTCCATTAACATGCAATGCTTTAAAGTTAAGAGCGAGAAACGTGTGAGCTTCGTGAACGATGTAGCTTCCTTTGAGCTGAAAAGTGACTGAGTTTACCTGAAAAGATGTCTTGCTTGTTGGAAGACACAGAGCCTGGGATTTAACTCCATTACTGAAGGGAAACACACAGCACAGTTCTCATACGTGAAACACACTCTGCTTTAGAGCATGAAGCATGCTCTTGCTTTCTAGAGTCTCTAATAGAGCCAGAAACTTGAGGGTACTCAGAACAAAAGAACGGTGTTTCCTACACATACAGACCTTTGCTACTTCAACTCTACTTCTGAAACTGATAGGAACCACAAGTCATCTAACATGCAATGCTTTTTAGTTAAGGGCAAGAAACATGTGAGCTACGTGAACAATGTAGCTTTGTTTGAGCTGAAGATGACTGAGTTTACGTGAAACAAAGTCTTGCTTGTAGGAAGATACAGACCCTGCGATTTAACTCCATTTTGAAGGGAAACACACAGCACAGTTCTCACGATGAAACACACTCTGTGTATAGGAAGAAGCACGCTATTGCCTTCTAGAGTCTCTAATAAAGCAGGAAACGTGAGTGTGGTCAGAACAAAAGAACGGTGTTTCCTACACATACGGACCGTTGCTAGTTCAACTTTGCTTCTGAAACTGATACAAACCACAAGTCATCTATCATCCAATGCTTTTCAGTTAAGAGCCAGAAACGTGTGAGCCTCGTAAACGATTTATATTCATTTGACATGAAAATTGACTATGTTTACCTGAAATGATGTCTTGCTTGTAGGAAGACACTGAGGTGGAATTTAACTCCATTTCTGAAGGGAAACACACAGCACAGTTCTCATCCATGAAACACACTATGCTTTAGAGCAAGTAGCACGCTCTTTCTTTCTAAGAGTCTCTAATACAGCAGGAGACGTGACAGTGGTCAGAACAAAATATCCGTGTTTCCTACACATACGGACCATATCTAGGTCAACTCTTGTTCTGAAACTGATACAAACCACAGTTCCTCTAACATGCAATGCTTTCCAGTAGAGAGTGAGAAACGTGTGAGCTTTGTGAACGATGTACCTTCCTTTGAGCTGAAAAGTGACTGAGTTTACCTGAAAAGATTTCTTGCTTGTAGGAAGATACAGAGACTGGGATTAACTCCATTTCTCAAGGGAAACACACAGCACAGTTCTCACCATGAAACACACTCTGCGTATAGGAAGAAGCACGCTCTTGCTTTCTAGAGTCTCTAATAGAGCAGGAAACGTGACTGTGGTCAGAACAAAATAACGGTGTTTCCTACACATACAGACCATATCTAGGTCAACTCTTCTACTGAAACTGATACAAACCACAGTTCCTCTAACATGCAATGCATTCCATTTAAGAGCGAGAAACCTGTGAGCTTCGTGAACGATGTAGCTTCCTTTGAGCTTAAAAGTGACTGAGTTTACCAAAAAGATGTCTTGCTTGTAGGAAGACACAGAGCCTGGGATTTAACTCCATTTCTGAAGGGAAACACACAGCACAGTTCTTATCCATGAAACACACTCGGATTTAGAGCACGAAGCATGCTCTTGCTCTCTGGAGTCTCTAATAGAGCCAGAAACTTGAGGGTACTCAGAACAAATGAACGCTGTTTCCTATACATACGAACCATTGCTAGTTCAACTCTGCTTCTGAAACTGATACAAACCACAAGTCATCTAACATCCAATGCTTTTCATTTAAGAGAAAGAATCGTGTGAGCTTCGTTAACGATTTATATTCATTTGAGCTGAAAAGTGACTGTGTTTACCTGAAATGATGTCTTGCTTGTAGGAAGACACAGAGGCTGGAATTTAACTCCATTTCTGAAGGGAAACACACAGCACAGTTCTTATCCATGAAACACACTCTGCTTTAGACCAAGAAGCACACTCTTGCCTTCTAAGAGTCTCTAATACAGCAGGAAACGTGACTGTGGTCAGAACAATATAACGGTGTATCCTACACATACGGACCATATCTACGTCAACTCTTCTTCAGAAACTGATACAAAGCACAGTTCCATTAACAGGCAATGCTTTCAAGTTAACAGCGAGAAACGTGTGAGCTTCGTGAACGATGTAGCTTCATTTGAGCTGAAGAGTGACTGAGTTTACCCAAAATGATATCTTGCTTGTAGGAAGACACAGAGCCTGGGATTTAACTCCATTTCTGAAGGGAAACACACAGCACAGTTCTCATCCATGAAACACACTCTGCTTTAGAGCATGAAGCATGCTCTTGCTTTTTAGAGTCTCTAATAGAGGCAGAAAATTAAGGGTACTCTGAAAAAAAGAACGGTGTTTCCTACACATAAGGACCATTGCTAGTTCAACTCTGCTTCTGAAACTGAAACAAACCAAAAGTCATCTAACATCCAATGCTTTTCATTTAAGAGCAAGAATCATGTGAGCTTCATCAACGATTTGTATTCATTTGAGCTGAAAAGTGACTGTGTTTACCTGAAATGATGTCTTGCTTGTAGGAAGACACATAGCCTGGAATTTAACTCTGTTTCTGAAGGGAAACACATAGCACAGTTCTCATCCATGAAACACACTCTGCTTTAGAGCAAGAAGCACACTCTTGCTTTCTAAGTGTCTCTAATACAGCAGGAAACGTGACTGTGGTCACAAAAAAATAACGGTGTATCCTACAACAAAGGAGCATATCTACATCAACTCTTCTTCTGAAACTGATACAAAGCACAGTTCCATTAACATGCAATGCTTTCAAGTTAAGAGCGAGAAACGTGTGTGCTTCGTGAACGATGTTGCTTCCTTTGAGCTGAAAAGTGATTGAGTTTACCTGAAATGATGTCTTGCTTGTAGGAGGACACAGAGCCTGGGATTTAACTCCATTTCTGAAGGGAAACACACAGCACAATTCTCATCCGTGAAACACTCTCTGCTTTAGAGCATGAAGCATGCTCTTGCTTTCTAGAGTCTCTAAAGAGCCAGAAACTTGAGGGTACTCAGAACAAATGAACGGTGTTTCCTACACATACGGACCATTGCTAGTTCAACTCTGCTTCTGAAACTGTTACAAACCACAAGTCATCGAACATCCAATGCTTTTCAGTTTAGAGCAAGAAACGTGTGAGCTTACTAACAATTTATATTCATTTGAGCTGAAAAGTGACTGTGTTTACCTGAAATGATGTCTTGCTTGTAGGAAGACACAGAGGCGGGAATTTAACTCCATTTCTGAAGGGAAACACACAGCACAGTTCTCATCCATGAAACACACTCTGCTTTAGAGCAAGAAGCATGCTCTTGCTTTCCAGAGTCTCTAATAGAGCCAGGAACATGAGGGTACTCAGCACAAAAGAACGGTGTTTCCTACACATACGGACCATTGTTAGTTCAACTCTGCTTCTGAAACTGATACAAACCACAGGTCCTCTAACATCCAATGCTTTACAGTTAAGAGGGAGAAACGTGTGACCTTCGTGAACGATGTAGCTTCCTTTGAGCTGAAAAGTGACTGAGTTTACCTGAAAAGATGCCTTGCTTGTAGGAAGACACAGAGCCTGGGATTTAACTCCATTTCTGAAGGGAAACACACAGCACAGTTCCCACCATGAAACACATTCTGCCTATAGGAATAAGCACGCTCTTGCTTTCTAGAGTCTCTAAAAGAGCAGGAAAATTGACTGTAGTCAGAACAAAATAATGGTGTGTCCTACACATACAGACCATTGCTAGGACAACTCTTCTTCTGAAACTGATACAAACCACAAGTCATCTACCATGCAATGCTTTCCATTTAGGAGCGAGAAACCTGTGAGCTTCGTGAACGATGTAGCTTCCTTTGAGCTGAAAAGTGACTGAGTTTACCTGAAAAGATTTCTTGCTTGTAGGAAGATACAGAGACTGGGATTAACTCCATTTCTCAAGGGAAACACACAGCACAGTTCTCACCATGAAACACACTCTGCGTATAGGAAGAAGCACGCTCTTGCTTTCTAGAGTCTCTAATAGAGCAGGAAACGTGACTGTGGTCAGAACAAAGTAACAGTGTTTCCTACACATACAGACCATATCTAGGTCAACTCTTCTACTGAAACTGATACAAACCACAGTTCCTCTAACATGCAATGCATTCCATTTAAGAGCGAGAAACCTGTGAGCTTCGTGAACGATGTAGCTTCCTTTGAGCTTAAAAGTGACTGAGTTTACCAAAAAGATGT
The DNA here is from genome assembly GCA_949786385.1 of Onychomys leucogaster. Taxonomy (NCBI): domain Eukaryota; kingdom Metazoa; phylum Chordata; class Mammalia; order Rodentia; family Cricetidae; genus Onychomys; species Onychomys leucogaster. The sequence continues at coordinate 140,967 of CATKUP010000450.1, read as the reverse complement.
CTTGCTTGTAGGAAGACACAGAGCCTGGGATTTAACTCCATTTCTGAAGGGAAACACACAGCACAGTTCTCATCCATGAAACACACTCGGCTTTAGAACATGAAGCATGCTCTTGCTTTCTGGAGACTCTAATAGAGCCAGAAACTTGAGGGTACTCAGAACAAAAGAATGGTGTTTCCTATACATATGGACCATTGCTACTTCAACTCTGCTTCTGAAACTGATACAAACCAGAAGTCATCTAACATCCAATGCTTTTCATTTAAGAGCATGAATCGTGTGATCTTCATTAACGATTTATATTCATTTGAGCTGAAAAGTGACTGCGTTTACCTGAAATGATGTCTTGCTTGTAGGAAGACACAGAGGCTGGATTTTAACTCCATTTATGAAGAGAAACACACAGCACAGTTCTCTTCCATGATACACACTCTGCTTATGAGCAAGAAGCACACTATTGCTTTCCCCGAGTCTCTAATACAGCAGGAAACGTGACTGTGGTCAGAAAAAAAAAAAACGGTGTATCCTACACATACAGACCATATCTAGGTCAACTCTTCCTCTGAAACTGATGCAAAGCACAGTTCCATTAACATGCAATGCTTTAAAGTTAAGAGCGAGAAACGTGTGAGCTTCGTGAACGATGTAGCTTCCTTTGAGCTGAAAAGTGACTGAGTTTACCTGAAAAGATGTCTTGCTTGTTGGAAGACACAGAGCCTGGGATTTAACTCCATTACTGAAGGGAAACACACAGCACAGTTCTCATCCGTGAAACACACTCTGCTTTAGAGCATGAAGCATGCTCTTGCTTTCTAGAGTCTCTAATAGAGCCAGAAACTTGAGGGTACTCAGAACAAAAGAACGGTGTTTCCTACACATACAGACCTTTGCTACTTCAACTCTACTTCTGAAACTGATAGGAACCACAAGTCATCTAACATGCAATGCTTTTTAGTTAAGGGCAAGAAACATGTGAGCTACGTGAACAATGTAGCTTTGTTTGAGCTGAAGATGACTGAGTTTACGTGAAACAAAGTCTTGCTTGTAGGAAGATACAGACCCTGCGATTTAACTCCATTTTGAAGGGAAACACACAGCACAGTTCTCACGATGAAACACACTCTGTGTATAGGAAGAAGCACGCTATTGCCTTCTAGAGTCTCTAATAAAGCAGGAAACGTGAGTGTGGTCAGAACAAAAGAACGGTGTTTCCTACACATACGGACCGTTGCTAGTTCAACTTTGCTTCTGAAACTGATACAAACCACAAGTCATCTATCATCCAATGCTTTTCAGTTAAGAGCCAGAAACGTGTGAGCCTCGTAAACGATTTATATTCATTTGACATGAAAATTGACTATGTTTACCTGAAATGATGTCTTGCTTGTAGGAAGACACTGAGGTGGAATTTAACTCCATTTCTGAAGGGAAACACACAGCACAGTTCTCATCCATGAAACACACTATGCTTTAGAGCAAGTAGCACGCTCTTTCTTTCTAAGAGTCTCTAATACAGCAGGAGACGTGACTGTGGTCAGAACAAAATATCCGTGTTTCCTACACATACGGACCATATCTAGGTCAACTCTTGTTCTGAAACTGATACAAACCACAGTTCCTCTAACATGCAATGCTTTCCAGTAGAGAGTGAGAAACGTGTGAGCTTTGTGAACGATGTAGCTTCCTTTGAGCTGAAAAGTGACTGAGTTTACCTGAAAAGATTTCTTGCTTGTAGGAAGATACAGAGACTGGGATTAACTCCATTTCTCAAGGGAAACACACAGCACAGTTCTCACCATGAAACACACTCTGCGTATAGGAAGAAGCACGCTCTTGCTTTCTAGAGTCTCTAATAGAGCAGGAAACGTGACTGTGGTCAGAACAAAATAACGGTGTTTCCTACACATACAGACCATATCTAGGTCAACTCTTCTACTGAAACTGATACAAACCACAGTTCCTCTAACATGCAATGCATTCCATTTAAGAGCGAGAAACCTGTGAGCTTCATGAACGATGTAGCTTCCTTTGAGCTTAAAAGTGACTGAGTTTACCAAAAAGATGTCTTGCTTGTAGGAAGACACAGAGCCTGGGATTTAACTCCATTTCTGAAGGGAAACACACAGCACAGTTCTTATCCATGAAACACACTCGGATTTAGAGCACGAAGCATGCTCTTGCTCTCTGGAGTCTCTAATAGAGCCAGAAACTTGAGGGTACTCAGAACAAATGAACGCTGTTTCCTATACATACGAACCATTGCTAGTTCAACTCTGCTTCTGAAACTGATACAAACCACAAGTCATCTAACATCCAATGCTTTTCATTTAAGAGAAAGAATCGTGTGAGCTTCGTTAACGATTTATATTCATTTGAGCTGAAAAGTGACTGTGTTTACCTGAAATGATGTCTTGCTTGTAGGAAGACACAGAGGCTGGAATTTAACTCCATTTCTGAAGGGAAACACACAGCACAGTTCTTATCCATGAAACACACTCTGCTTTAGACCAAGAAGCACACTCTTGCCTTCTAAGAGTCTCTAATACAGCAGGAAACGTGACTGTGGTCAGAACAATATAACGGTGTATCCTACACATACGGACCATATCTACGTCAACTCTTCTTCAGAAACTGATACAAAGCACAGTTCCATTAACAGGCAATGCTTTCAAGTTAACAGCGAGAAACGTGTGAGCTTCGTGAACGATGTAGCTTCATTTGAGCTGAAGAGTGACTGAGTTTACCCAAAATGATATCTTGCTTGTAGGAAGACACAGAGCCTGGGATTTAACTCCATTTCTGAAGGGAAACACACAGCACAGTTCTCATCCATGAAACACACTCTGCTTTAGAGCATGAAGCATGCTCTTGCTTTTTAGAGTCTCTAATAGAGGCAGAAAATTAAGGGTACTCTGAAAAAAAGAACGGTGTTTCCTACACATAAGGACCATTGCTAGTTCAACTCTGCTTCTGAAACTGAAACAAACCAAAAGTCATCTAACATCCAATGCTTTTCATTTAAGAGCAAGAATCATGTGAGCTTCATCAACGATTTGTATTCATTTGAGCTGAAAAGTGACTGTGTTTACCTGAAATGATGTCTTGCTTGTAGGAAGACACATAGCCTGGAATTTAACTCTGTTTCTGAAGGGAAACACATAGCACAGTTCTCATCCATGAAACACACTCTGCTTTAGAGCAAGAAGCACACTCTTGCTTTCTAAGTGTCTCTAATACAGCAGGAAACGTGACTGTGGTCACAAAAAAATAACGGTGTATCCTACAACAAAGGACCATATCTACATCAACTCTTCTTCTGAAACTGATACAAAGCACAGTTCCATTAACATGCAATGCTTTCAAGTTAAGAGCGAGAAACGTGTGTGCTTCGTGAACGATGTTGCTTCCTTTGAGCTGAAAAGTGATTGAGTTTACCTGAAATGATGTCTTGCTTGTAGGAGGACACAGAGCCTGGGATTTAACTCCATTTCTGAAGGGAAAAACACAGCACAATTCTCATCCGTGAAACACTCTCTGCTTTAGAGCATGAAGCATGCTCTTGCTTTCTAGAGTCTCTAAAGAGCCAGAAACTTGAGGGTACTCAGAACAAATGAACGGTGTTTCCTACACATACGGACCATTGCTAGTTCAACTCTGCTTCTGAAACTGTTACAAACCACAAGTCATCTAACATCCAATGCTTTTCAGTTTAGAGCAAGAAACGTGTGAGCTTACTAACGATTTATATTCATTTGAGCTGAAAAGTGACTGTGTTTACCTGTTATGATGTCTTGCTTGTAGGAAGACACAGAGGCGGGAATTTAACTCCATTTCTGAAGGGAAACACACAGCACAGTTCTCATCCATGAAACACACTCTGCTTTAGAGCAAGAAGCATGCTCTTGCTTTCCAGAGTCTCTAATAGAGCCAGGAACATGAGGGTACTCAGCACAAAAGAACGGTGTTTCCTACACATACGGACCATTGTTAGTTCAACTCTGCTTCTGAAACTGATACAAACCACAGGTCCTCTAACATCCAATGCTTTACAGTTAAGAGGGAGAAACGTGTGACCTTCGTGAACGATGTAGCTTCCTTTGAGCTGAAAAGTGACTGAGTTTACCTGAAAAGATGCCTTGCTTGTAGGAAGACACAGAGCCTGGGATTTAACTCCATTTCTGAAGGGAAACACACAGCACAGTTCCCACCATGAAACACATTCTGCCTATAGGAATAAGCACGCTCTTGCTTTCTAGAGTCTCTAAAAGAGCAGGAAAATTGACTGTAGTCAGAACAAAATAATGGTGTGTCCTACACATACGGACCATTGCTAGGACAACTCTTCTTCTGAAACTGATACAAACCACAAGTCATCTACCATGCAATGCTTTCCATTTAGGAGCGAGAAACCTGTGAGCTTCGTGAACGATGTAGCTTCCTTTGAGCTGAAAAGTGACTGAGTTTACCTGAAAAGATTTCTTGCTTGTAGGAAGATACAGAGACTGGGATTAACTCCATTTCTCAAGGGAAACACACAGCACAGTTCTCACCATGAAACACACTCTGCGTATAGGAAGAAGCACGCTCTTGCTTTCTAGAGTCTCTAATAGAGCAGGAAACGTGACTGTGGTCAGAACAAAGTAACAGTGTTTCCTACACATACAGACCATATCTAGGTCAACTCTTCTACTGAAACTGATACAAACCACAGTTCCTCTAACATGCAATGCATTCCATTTAAGAGCGAGAAACCTGTGAGCTTCGTGAACGATGTAGCTTCCTTTGAGCTTAAAAGTGACTGAGTTTACCAAAAAGATGTCTTGCTTGTAGGAAGACACAGAGCCTGGGATTTAACTCCATTTCTGAAGGGAAACACACAGCACAGTTCTCATCCATGAAACACACTCGGCTTTAGAACATGAAGCATGCTCTTGCTTTCTGGAGACTCTAATAGAGCCAGAAACTTGAGGGTACTCAGAACAAAAGAATTGTGTTTCCTATACATATGGACCATTGCTACTTCAACTCTGCTTCTGAAACTGATACAAACCAGAAGTCATCTAACATCCAATGCTTTTCATTTAAGAGCATGAATCGTGTGATCTTCATTAACGATTTATATTCATTTGAGCTGAAAAGTGACTGCGTTTACCTGAAATGATGTCTTGCTTGTAGGAAGACACAGAGGCTGGATTTTAACTCCATTTATGAAGAGAAACACACAGCACAGTTCTCTTCCATGATACACACTCTGCTTATGAGCAAGAAGCACACTATTGCTTTCCCCGAGTCTCTAATACAGCAGGAAACGTGACTGTGGTCAGAAAAAAAAAAAACGGTGTATCCTACACATACAGACCATATCTAGGTCAACTCTTCCTCTGAAACTGATGCAAAGCACAGTTCCATTAACATGCAATGCTTTAAAGTTAAGAGCGAGAAACGTGTGAGCTTCGTGAACGATGTAGCTTCCTTTGAGCTGAAAAGTGACTGAGTTTACCTGAAAAGATGTCTTGCTTGTTGGAAGACACAGAGCCTGGGATTTAACTCCATTACTGAAGGGAAACACACAGCACAGTTCTCATACGTGAAACACACTCTGCTTTAGAGCATGAAGCATGCTCTTGCTTTCTAGAGTCTCTAATAGAGCCAGAAACTTGAGGGTACTCAGAACAAAAGAACGGTGTTTCCTACACATACAGACCTTTGCTACTTCAACTCTACTTCTGAAACTGATAGGAACCACAAGTCATCTAACATGCAATGCTTTTTAGTTAAGGGCAAGAAACATGTGAGCTACGTGAACAATGTAGCTTTGTTTGAGCTGAAGATGACTGAGTTTACGTGAAACAAAGTCTTGCTTGTAGGAAGATACAGACCCTGCGATTTAACTCCATTTTGAAGGGAAACACACAGCACAGTTCTCACGATGAAACACACTCTGTGTATAGGAAGAAGCACGCTATTGCCTTCTAGAGTCTCTAATAAAGCAGGAAACGTGAGTGTGGTCAGAACAAAAGAACGGTGTTTCCTACACATACGGACCGTTGCTAGTTCAACTTTGCTTCTGAAACTGATACAAACCACAAGTCATCTATCATCCAATGCTTTTCAGTTAAGAGCCAGAAACGTGTGAGCCTCGTAAACGATTTATATTCATTTGACATGAAAATTGACTATGTTTACCTGAAATGATGTCTTGCTTGTAGGAAGACACTGAGGTGGAATTTAACTCCATTTCTGAAGGGAAACACACAGCACAGTTCTCATCCATGAAACACACTATGCTTTAGAGCAAGTAGCACGCTCTTTCTTTCTAAGAGTCTCTAATACAGCAGGAGACGTGACTGTGGTCAGAACAAAATATCCGTGTTTCCTACACATACGGACCATATCTAGGTCAACTCTTGTTCTGAAACTGATACAAACCACAGTTCCTCTAACATGCAATGCTTTCCAGTAGAGAGTGAGAAACGTGTGAGCTTTGTGAACGATGTAGCTTCCTTTGAGCTGAAAAGTGACTGAGTTTACCTGAAAAGATTTCTTGCTTGTAGGAAGATACAGAGACTGGGATTAACTCCATTTCTCAAGGGAAACACACAGCACAGTTCTCACCATGAAACACACTCTGCGTATAGGAAGAAGCACGCTCTTGCTTTCTAGAGTCTCTAATAGAGCAGGAAACGTGACTGTGGTCAGAACAAAGTAACAGTGTTTCCTACACATACAGACCATATCTAGGTCAACTCTTCTACTGAAACTGATACAAACCACAGTTCCTCTAACATGCAATGCATTCCATTTAAGAGCGAGAAACCTGTGAGCTTCGTGAACGATGTAGCTTCCTTTGAGCTTAAAAGTGACTGAGTTTACCAAAAAGATGTCTTGCTTGTAGGAAGACACAGAGCCTGGGATTTAACTCCATTTCTGAAGGGAAACACACAGCACAGTTCTCATCCATGAAACACACTCGGCTTTAGAACATGAAGCATGCTCTTGCTTTCTGGAGACTCTAATAGAGCCAGAAACTTGAGGGTACTCAGAACAAAAGAATGGTGTTTCCTATACATATGGACCATTGCTACTTCAACTCTGCTTCTGAAACTGATACAAACCAGAAGTCATCTAACATCCAATGCTTTTCATTTAAGAGCATGAATCGTGTGATCTTCATTAACGATTTATATTCATTTGAGCTGAAAAGTGACTGCATTTACCTGAAATGATGTCTTGCTTGTAGGAAGACACAGGAGCTGGATTTTAACTCCATTTCTGAAGAGAAACACACAGCACAGTTCTCTTCCATGATACACACTCTGCTTATGAGCAAGAAGCACACTATTGCTTTCCCCGAGTCTCTAATACAGCAGGAAACGTGACTGTGGTCAGAAAAAAAAAAAAAGGTGTATCCTACACATACAGACCATATCTAGGTCAACTCTTCCTCTGAAACTGATGCAAAGCACAGTTCCATTAACATGCAATGCTTTAAAGTTAAGAGCGAGAAACGTGTGAGCTTCGTGAACGATGTAGCTTCCTTTGAGCTGAAAAGTGACTGAGTTTACCTGAAAAGATGTCTTGCTTGTTGGAAGACACAGAGCCTGGGATTTAACTCCATTACTGAAGGGAAACACACAGCACAGTTCTCATACGTGAAACACACTCTGCTTTAGAGCATGAAGCATGCTCTTGCTTTCTAGAGTCTCTAATAGAGCCAGAAACTTGAGGGTACTCAGAACAAAAGAACGGTGTTTCCTACACATACAGACCTTTGCTACTTCAACTCTACTTCTGAAACTGATAGGAACCACAAGTCATCTAACATGCAATGCTTTTTAGTTAAGGGCAAGAAACATGTGAGCTACGTGAACAATGTAGCTTTGTTTGAGCTGAAGATGACTGAGTTTACGTGAAACAAAGTCTTGCTTGTAGGAAGATACAGACCCTGCGATTTAACTCCATTTTGAAGGGAAACACACAGCACAGTTCTCACGATGAAACACACTCTGTGTATAGGAAGAAGCACGCTATTGCCTTCTAGAGTCTCTAATAAAGCAGGAAACGTGAGTGTGGTCAGAACAAAAGAACGGTGTTTCCTACACATACGGACCGTTGCTAGTTCAACTTTGCTTCTGAAACTGATACAAACCACAAGTCATCTATCATCCAATGCTTTTCAGTTAAGAGCCAGAAACGTGTGAGCCTCGTAAACGATTTATATTCATTTGACATGAAAATTGACTATGTTTACCTGAAATGATGTCTTGCTTGTAGGAAGACACTGAGGTGGAATTTAACTCCATTTCTGAAGGGAAACACACAGCACAGTTCTCATCCATGAAACACACTATGCTTTAGAGCAAGTAGCACGCTCTTTCTTTCTAAGAGTCTCTAATACAGCAGGAGACGTGACTGTGGTCAGAACAAAATATCCGTGTTTCCTACACATACGGACCATATCTAGGTCAACTCTTGTTCTGAAACTGATACAAACCACAGTTCCTCTAACATGCAATGCTTTCCAGTAGAGAGTGAGAAACGTGTGAGCTTTGTGAACGATGTAGCTTCCTTTGAGCTGAAAAGTGACTGAGTTTACCTGAAAAGATTTCTTGCTTGTAGGAAGATACAGAGACTGGGATTAACTCCATTTCTCAAGGGAAACACACAGCACAGTTCTCACCATGAAACACACTCTGCATATAGGAAGAAGCACGCTCTTGCTTTCTAGAGTCTCTAATAGAGCAGGAAACGTGACTGTGGTCAGAACAAAGTAACAGTGTTTCCTACACATACAGACCATATCTAGGTCAACTCTTCTACTGAAACTGATACAAACCACAGTTCCTCTAACATGCAATGCATTCCATTTAAGAGCGAGAAACCTGTGAGCTTCGTGAACGATGTAGCTTCCTTTGAGCTTAAAAGTGACTGAGTTTACCAAAAAGATGTCTTGCTTGTAGGAAGACACAGAGCCTGGGATTTAACTCCATTTCTGAAGGGAAACACACAGCACAGTTCTCATCCATGAAACACACTCGGCTTTAGAACATGAAGCATGCTCTTGCTTTCTGGAGACTCTAATAGAGCCAGAAACTTGAGGGTACTCAGAACAAAAGAATGGTGTTTCCTATACATATGGACCATTGCTACTTCAACTCTGCTTCTGAAACTGATACAAACCAGAAGTCATCTAACATCCAATGCTTTTCATTTAAGAGCATGAATCGTGTGATCTTCATTAACGATTTATATTCATTTGAGCTGAAAAGTGACTGCATTTACCTGAAATGATGTCTTGCTTGTAGGAAGACACAGAGGCTGGATTTTAACTCCATTTCTGAAGAGAAACACACAGCACAGTTCTCTTCCATGATACACACTCTGCTTATGAGCAAGAAGCACACTATTGCTTTCCCCGAGTCTCTAATACAGCAGGAAACGTGACTGTGGTCAGAAAAAAAAAAAAAGGTGTATCCTACACATACAGACCATATCTAGGTCAACTCTTCCTCTGAAACTGATGCAAAGCACAGTTCCATTAACATGCAATGCTTTAAAGTTAAGAGCGAGAAACGTGTGAGCTTCGTGAACGATGTAGCTTCCTTTGAGCTGAAAAGTGACTGAGTTTACCTGAAAAGATGTCTTGCTTGTTGGAAGACACAGAGCCTGGGATTTAACTCCATTACTGAAGGGAAACACACAGCACAGTTCTCATACGTGAAACACACTCTGCTTTAGAGCATGAAGCATGCTCTTGCTTTCTAGAGTCTCTAATAGAGCCAGAAACTTGAGGGTACTCAGAACAAAAGAACGGTGTTTCCTACACATACAGACCTTTGCTACTTCAACTCTACTTCTGAAACTGATAGGAACCACAAGTCATCTAACATGCAATGCTTTTTAGTTAAGGGCAAGAAACATGTGAGCTACGTGAACAATGTAGCTTTGTTTGAGCTGAAGATGACTGAGTTTACGTGAAACAAAGTCTTGCTTGTAGGAAGATACAGACCCTGCGATTTAACTCCATTTTGAAGGGAAACACACAGCACAGTTCTCACGATGAAACACACTCTGTGTATAGGAAGAAGCACGCTATTGCCTTCTAGAGTCTCTAATAAAGCAGGAAACGTGAGTGTGGTCAGAACAAAAGAACGGTGTTTCCTACACATACGGACCGTTGCTAGTTCAACTTTGCTTCTGAAACTGATACAAACCACAAGTCATCTATCATCCAATGCTTTTCAGTTAAGAGCCAGAAACGTGTGAGCCTCGTAAACGATTTATATTCATTTGACATGAAAATTGACTATGTTTACCTGAAATGATGTCTTGCTTGTAGGAAGACACTGAGGTGGAATTTAACTCCATTTCTGAAGGGAAACACACAGCACAGTTCTCATCCATGAAACACACTATGCTTTAGAGCAAGTAGCACGCTCTTTCTTTCTAAGAGTCTCTAATACAGCAGGAGACGTGACTGTGGTCAGAACAAAATATCCGTGTTTCCTACACATACGGACCATATCTAGGTCAACTCTTGTTCTGAAACTGATACAAACCACAGTTCCTCTAACATGCAATGCTTTCCAGTAGAGAGTGAGAAACGTGTGAGCTTTGTGAACGATGTAGCTTCCTTTGAGCTGAAAAGTGACTGAGTTTACCTGAAAAGATTTCTTGCTTGTAGGAAGATACAGAGACTGGGATTAACTCCATTTCTCAAGGGAAACACACAGCACAGTTCTCACCATGAAACACACTCTGCGTATAGGAAGAAGCACGCTCTTGCTTTCTAGAGTCTCTAATAGAGCAGGAAACGTGACTGTGGTCAGAACAAAATAACGGTGTTTCCTACACATACAGACCATATCTAGGTCAACTCTTCTACTGAAACTGATACAAACCACAGTTCCTCTAACATGCAATGCATTCCATTTAAGAGCGAGAAACCTGTGAGCTTCGTGAACGATGTAGCTTCCTTTGAGCTTAAAAGTGACTGAGTTTACCAAAAAGATGTCTTGCTTGTAGGAAGACACAGAGCCTGGGATTTAACTCCATTTCTGAAGGGAAACACACAGCACAGTTCTTATCCATGAAACACACTCGGATTTAGAGCACGAAGCATGCTCTTGCTCTCTGGAGTCTCTAATAGAGCCAGAAACTTGAGGGTACTCAGAACAAATGAACGCTGTTTCCTATACATACGAACCATTGCTAGTTCAACTCTGCTTCTGAAACTGATACAAACCACAAGTCATCTAACATCCAATGCTTTTCATTTAAGAGAAAGAATCGTGTGAGCTTCGTTAACGATTTATATTCATTTGAGCTGAAAAGTGACTGTGTTTACCTGAAATGATGTCTTGCTTGTAGGAAGACACAGAGGCTGGAATTTAACTCCATTTCTGAAGGGAAACACACAGCACAGTTCTTATCCATGAAACACACTCTGCTTTAGACCAAGAAGCACACTCTTGCCTTCTAAGAGTCTCTAATACAGCAGGAAACGTGACTGTGGTCAGAACAATATAACGGTGTATCCTACACATACGGACCATATCTACGTCAACTCTTCTTCAGAAACTGATACAAAGCACAGTTCCATTAACAGGCAATGCTTTCAAGTTAACAGCGAGAAACGTGTGAGCTTCGTGAACGATGTAGCTTCATTTGAGCTGAAGAGTGACTGAGTTTACCCAAAATGATATCTTGCTTGTAGGAAGACACAGAGCCTGGGATTTAACTCCATTTCTGAAGGGAAACACACAGCACAGTTCTCATCCATGAAACACACTCTGCTTTAGAGCATGAAGCATGCTCTTGCTTTTTAGAGTCTCTAATAGAGGCAGAAAATTAAGGGTACTCTGAAAAAAAGAACGGTGTTTCCTACACATAAGGACCATTGCTAGTTCAACTCTGCTTCTGAAACTGAAACAAACCAAAAGTCATCTAACATCCAATGCTTTTCATTTAAGAGCAAGAATCATGTGAGCTTCATCAACGATTTGTATTCATTTGAGCTGAAAAGTGACTGTGTTTACCTGAAATGATGTCTTGCTTGTAGGAAGACACATAGCCTGGAATTTAACTCTGTTTCTGAAGGGAAACACATAGCACAGTTCTCATCCATGAAACACACTCTGCTTTAGAGCAAGAAGCACACTCTTGCTTTCTAAGTGTCTCTAATACAGCAGGAAACGTGACTGTGGTCACAAAAAAATAACGGTGTATCCTACAACAAAGGACCATATCTACATCAACTCTTCTTCTGAAACTGATACAAAGCACAGTTCCATTAACATGCAATGCTTTCAAGTTAAGAGCGAGAAACGTGTGTGCTTTGTGAACGATGTTGCTTCCTTTGAGCTGAAAAGTGATTGAGTTTACCTGAAATGATGTCTTGCTTGTAGGAGGACACAGAGCCTGGGATTTAACTCCATTTCTGAAGGGAAACACACAGCACAATTCTCATCCGTGAAACACTCTCTGCTTTAGAGCATGAAGCATGCTCTTGCTTTCTAGAGTCTCTAAAGAGCCAGAAACTTGAGGGTACTCAGAACAAATGAACGGTGTTTCCTACACATACGGACCATTGCTAGTTCAACTCTGCTTCTGAAACTGTTACAAACCACAAGTCATCTAACATCCAATGCTTTTCAGTTTAGAGCAAGAAACGTGTGAGCTTACTAACGATTTATATTCATTTGAGCTGAAAAGTGACTGTGTTTACCTGAAATGATGTCTTGCTTGTAGGAAGACACAGAGGCGGGAATTTAACTCCATTTCTGAAGGGAAACACACAGCACAGTTCTCATCCATGAAACACACTCTGCTTTAGAGCAAGAAGCATGCTCTTGCTTTCCAGAGTCTCTAATAGAGCCAGGAACATGAGGGTACTCAGCACAAAAGAACGGTGTTTCCTACACATACGGACCATTGTTAGTTCAACTCTGCTTCTGAAACTGATACAAACCACAGGTCCTCTAACATCCAATGCTTTACAGTTAAGAGGGAGAAACGTGTGACCTTCGTGAACGATGTAGCTTCCTTTGAGCTGAAAAGTGACTGAGTTTACCTGAAAAGATGCCTTGCTTGTAGGAAGACACAGAGCCTGGGATTTAACTCCATTTCTGAAGGGAAACACACAGCACAGTTCCCACCATGAAACACATTCTGCCTATAGGAATAAGCACGCTCTTGCTTTCTAGAGTCTCTAAAAGAGCAGGAAAATTGACTGTAGTCAGAACAAAATAATGGTGTGTCCTACACATACGGACCATTGCTAGGACAACTCTTCTTCTGAAACTGATACAAACCACAAGTCATCTACCATGCAATGCTTTCCATTTAGGAGCGAGAAACCTGTGAGCTTCGTGAACGATGTAGCTTCCTTTGAGCTGAAAAGTGACTGAGTTTACCTGAAAAGATTTCTTGCTTGTAGGAAGATACAGAGACTGGGATTAACTCCATTTCTCAAGGGAAACACACAGCACAGTTCTCACCATGAAACACACTCTGCGTATAGGAAGAAGCACGCTCTTGCTTTCTAGAGTCTCTAATAGAGCAGGAAACGTGACTGTGGTCAGAACAAAGTAACAGTGTTTCCTACACATACAGACCATATCTAGGTCAACTCTTCTACTGAAACTGATACAAACCACAGTTCCTCTAACATGCAATGCATTCCATTTAAGAGCGAGAAACCTGTGAGCTTCGTGAACGATGTAGCTTCCTTTGAGCTTAAAAGTGACTGAGTTTACCAAAAAGATGTCTTGCTTGTAGGAAGACACAGAGCCTGGGATTTAACTCCATTTCTGAAGGGAAACACACAGCACAGTTCTCATCCATGAAACACACTCGGCTTTAGAACATGAAGCATGCTCTTGCTTTCTGGAGACTCTAATAGAGCCAGAAACTTGAGGGTACTCAGAACAAAAGAATGGTGTTTCCTATACATATGGACCATTGCTACTTCAACTCTGCTTCTGAAACTGATACAAACCAGAAGTCATCTAACATCCAATGCTTTTCATTTAAGAGCATGAATCGTGTGATCTTCATTAACGATTTATATTCATTTGAGCTGAAAAGTGACTGCGTTTACCTGAAATGATGTCTTGCTTGTAGGAAGACACAGAGGCTGGATTTTAACTCCATTTCTGAAGAGAAACACACAGCACAGTTCTCTTCCATGATACACACTCTGCTTATGAGCAAGAAGCACACTATTGCTTTCCCCGAGTCTCTAATACAGCAGGAAACGTGACTGTGGTCAGAAAAAAAAAAAGGTGTATCCTACACATACAGACCATATCTAGGTCAACTCTTCCTCTGAAACTGATGCAAAGCACAGTTCCATTAACATGCAATGCTTTAAAGTTAAGAGCGAGAAACGTGTGAGCTTCGTGAACGATGTAGCTTCCTTTGAGCTGAAAAGTGACTGAGTTTACCTGAAAAGATGTCTTGCTTGTTGGAAGACACAGAGCCTGGGATTTAACTCCATTACTGAAGGGAAACACACAGCACAGTTCTCATACGTGAAACACACTCTGCTTTAGAGCATGAAGCATGCTCTTGCTTTCTAGAGTCTCTAATAGAGCCAGAAACTTGAGGGTACTCAGAACAAAAGAACGGTGTTTCCTACACATACAGACCTTTGCTACTTCAACTCTACTTCTGAAACTGATAGGAACCACAAGTCATCTAACATGCAATGCTTTTTAGTTAAGGGCAAGAAACATGTGAGCTACGTGAACAATGTAGCTTTGTTTGAGCTGAAGATGACTGAGTTTACGTGAAACAAAGTCTTGCTTGTAGGAAGATACAGACCCTGCGATTTAACTCCATTTTGAAGGGAAACACACAGCACAGTTCTCACGATGAAACACACTCTGTGTATAGGAAGAAGCACGCTATTGCCTTCTAGAGTCTCTAATAAAGCAGGAAACGTGAGTGTGGTCAGAACAAAAGAACGGTGTTTCCTACACATACGGACCGTTGCTAGTTCAACTTTGCTTCTGAAACTGATACAAACCACAAGTCATCTATCATCCAATGCTTTTCAGTTAAGAGCCAGAAACGTGTGAGCCTCGTAAACGATTTATATTCATTTGACATGAAAATTGACTATGTTTACCTGAAATGATGTCTTGCTTGTAGGAAGACACTGAGGTGGAATTTAACTCCATTTCTGAAGGGAAACACACAGCACAGTTCTCATCCATGAAACACACTATGCTTTAGAGCAAGTAGCACGCTCTTTCTTTCTAAGAGTCTCTAATACAGCAGGAGACGTGACTGTGGTCAGAACAAAATATCCGTGTTTCCTACACATACGGACCATATCTAGGTCAACTCTTGTTCTGAAACTGATACAAACCACAGTTCCTCTAACATGCAATGCTTTCCAGTAGAGAGTGAGAAACGTGTGAGCTTTGTGAACGATGTAGCTTCCTTTGAGCTGAAAAGTGACTGAGTTTACCTGAAAAGATTTCTTGCTTGTAGGAAGATACAGAGACTGGGATTAACTCCATTTCTCAAGGGAAACACACAGCACAGTTCTCACCATGAAACACACTCTGCGTATAGGAAGAAGCACGCTCTTGCTTTCTAGAGTCTCTAATAGAGCAGGAAACGTGACTGTGGTCAGAACAAAATAACGGTGTTTCCTACACATACAGACCATATCTAGGTCAACTCTTCTACTGAAACTGATACAAACCACAGTTCCTCTAACATGCAATGCATTCCATTTAAGAGCGAGAAACCTGTGAGCTTCATGAACGATGTAGCTTCCTTTGAGCTTAAAAGTGACTGAGTTTACCAAAAAGATGTCTTGCTTGTAGGAAGACACAGAGCCTGGGATTTAACTCCATTTCTGAAGGGAAACACACAGCACAGTTCTTATCCATGAAACACACTCGGATTTAGAGCACGAAGCATGCTCTTGCTCTCTGGAGTCTCTAATAGAGCCAGAAACTTGAGGGTACTCAGAACAAATGAACGCTGTTTCCTATACATACGAACCATTGCTAGTTCAACTCTGCTTCTGAAACTGATACAAACCACAAGTCATCTAACATCCAATGCTTTTCATTTAAGAGAAAGAATCGTGTGAGCTTCGTTAACGATTTATATTCATTTGAGCTGAAAAGTGACTGTGTTTACCTGAAATGATGTCTTGCTTGTAGGAAGACACAGAGGCTGGAATTTAACTCCATTTCTGAAGGGAAACACACAGCACAGTTCTTATCCATGAAACACACTCTGCTTTAGACCAAGAAGCACACTCTTGCCTTCTAAGAGTCTCTAATACAGCAGGAAACGTGACTGTGGTCAGAACAATATAACGGTGTATCCTACACATACGGACCATATCTACGTCAACTCTTCTTCAGAAACTGATACAAAGCACAGTTCCATTAACAGGCAATGCTTTCAAGTTAACAGCGAGAAACGTGTGAGCTTCGTGAACGATGTAGCTTCATTTGAGCTGAAGAGTGACTGAGTTTACCCAAAATGATATCTTGCTTGTAGGAAGACACAGAGCCTGGGATTTAACTCCATTTCTGAAGGGAAACACACAGCACAGTTCTCATCCATGAAACACACTCTGCTTTAGAGCATGAAGCATGCTCTTGCTTTTTAGAGTCTCTAATAGAGGCAGAAAATTAAGGGTACTCTGAAAAAAAGAACGGTGTTTCCTACACATAAGGACCATTGCTAGTTCAACTCTGCTTCTGAAACTGAAACAAACCAAAAGTCATCTAACATCCAATGCTTTTCATTTAAGAGCAAGAATCATGTGAGCTTCATCAACGATTTGTATTCATTTGAGCTGAAAAGTGACTGTGTTTACCTGAAATGATGTCTTGCTTGTAGGAAGACACATAGCCTGGAATTTAACTCTGTTTCTGAAGGGAAACACATAGCACAGTTCTCATCCATGAAACACACTCTGCTTTAGAGCAAGAAGCACACTCTTGCTTTCTAAGTGTCTCTAATACAGCAGGAAACGTGACTGTGGTCACAAAAAAATAACGGTGTATCCTACAACAAAGGACCATATCTACATCAACTCTTCTTCTGAAACTGATACAAAGCACAGTTCCATTAACATGCAATGCTTTCAAGTTAAGAGCGAGAAACGTGTGTGCTTCGTGAACGATGTTGCTTCCTTTGAGCTGAAAAGTGATTGAGTTTACCTGAAATGATGTCTTGCTTGTAGGAGGACACAGAGCCTGGGATTTAACTCCATTTCTGAAGGGAAACACACAGCACAATTCTCATCCGTGAAACACTCTCTGCTTTAGAGCATGAAGCATGCTCTTGCTTTCTAGAGTCTCTAAAGAGCCAGAAACTTGAGGGTACTCAGAACAAATGAACGGTGTTTCCTACACATACGGACCATTGCTAGTTCAACTCTGCTTCTGAAACTGTTACAAACCACAAGTCATCGAACATCCAATGCTTTTCAGTTTAGAGCAAGAAACGTGTGAGCTTACTAACAATTTATATTCATTTGAGCTGAAAAGTGACTGTGTTTACCTGAAATGATGTCTTGCTTGTAGGAAGACACAGAGGCGGGAATTTAACTCCATTTCTGAAGGGAAACACACAGCACAGTTCTCATCCATGAAACACACTCTGCTTTAGAGCAAGAAGCATGCTCTTGCTTTCCAGAGTCTCTAATAGAGCCAGGAACATGAGGGTACTCAGCACAAAAGAACGGTGTTTCCTACACATACGGACCATTGTTAGTTCAACTCTGCTTCTGAAACTGATACAAACCACAGGTCCTCTAACATCCAATGCTTTACAGTTAAGAGGGAGAAACGTGTGACCTTCGTGAACGATGTAGCTTCCTTTGAGCTGAAAAGTGACTGAGTTTACCTGAAAAGATGCCTTGCTTGTAGGAAGACACAGAGCCTGGGATTTAACTCCATTTCTGAAGGGAAACACACAGCACAGTTCCCACCATGAAACACATTCTGCCTATAGGAATAAGCACGCTCTTGCTTTCTAGAGTCTCTAAAAGAGCAGGAAAATTGACTGTAGTCAGAACAAAATAATGGTGTGTCCTACACATACAGACCATTGCTAGGACAACTCTTCTTCTGAAACTGATACAAACCACAAGTCATCTACCATGCAATGCTTTCCATTTAGGAGCGAGAAACCTGTGAGCTTCGTGAACGATGTAGCTTCCTTTGAGCTGAAAAGTGACTGAGTTTACCTGAAAAGATTTCTTGCTTGTAGGAAGATACAGAGACTGGGATTAACTCCATTTCTCAAGGGAAACACACAGCACAGTTCTCACCATGAAACACACTCTGCGTATAGGAAGAAGCACGCTCTTGCTTTCTAGAGTCTCTAATAGAGCAGGAAACGTGACTGTGGTCAGAACAAAGTAACAGTGTTTCCTACACATACAGACCATATCTAGGTCAACTCTTCTACTGAAACTGATACAAACCACAGTTCCTCTAACATGCAATGCATTCCATTTAAGAGCGAGAAACCTGTGAGCTTCGTGAACGATGTAGCTTCCTTTGAGCTTAAAAGTGACTGAGTTTACCAAAAAGATGTCTTGCTTGTAGGAAGACACAGAGCCTGGGATTTAACTCCATTTCTGAAGGGAAACACACAGCACAGTTCTCATCCATGAAACACACTCGGCTTTAGAACATGAAGCATGCTCTTGCTTTCTGGAGACTCTAATAGAGCCAGAAACTTGAGGGTACTCAGAACAAAAGAATGGTGTTTCCTATACATATGGACCATTGCTACTTCAACTCTGCTTCTGAAACTGATACAAACCAGAAGTCATCTAACATCCAATGCTTTTCATTTAAGAGCATGAATCGTGTGATCTTCATTAACGATTTATATTCATTTGAGCTGAAAAGTGACTGCGTTTACCTGAAATGATGTCTTGCTTGTAGGAAGACACAGAGGCTGGATTTTAACTCCATTTCTGAAGAGAAACACACAGCACAGTTCTCTTCCATGATACACACTCTGCTTATGAGCAAGAAGCACACTATTGCTTTCCCCGAGTCTCTAATACAGCAGGAAACGTGACTGTGGTCAGAAAAAAAAAAAAGGTGTATCCTACACATACAGACCATATCTAGGTCAACTCTTCCTCTGAAACTGATGCAAAGCACAGTTCCATTAACATGCAATGCTTTAAAGTTAAGAGCGAGAAACGTGTGAGCTTCGTGAACGATGTAGCTTCCTTTGAGCTGAAAAGTGACTGAGTTTACCTGAAAAGATGTCTTGCTTGTTGGAAGACACAGAGCCTGGGATTTAACTCCATTACTGAAGGGAAACACACAGCACAGTTCTCATACGTGAAACACACTCTGCTTTAGAGCATGAAGCATGCTCTTGCTTTCTAGAGTCTCTAATAGAGCCAGAAACTTGAGGGTACTCAGAACAAAAGAACGGTGTTTCCTACACATACAGACCTTTGCTACTTCAACTCTACTTCTGAAACTGATAGGAACCACAAGTCATCTAACATGCAATGCTTTTTAGTTAAGGGCAAGAAACATGTGAGCTACGTGAACAATGTAGCTTTGTTTGAGCTGAAGATGACTGAGTTTACGTGAAACAAAGTCTTGCTTGTAGGAAGATACAGACCCTGCGATTTAACTCCATTTTGAAGGGAAACACACAGCACAGTTCTCACGATGAAACACACTCTGTGTATAGGAAGAAGCACGCTATTGCCTTCTAGAGTCTCTAATAAAGCAGGAAACGTGAGTGTGGTCAGAACAAAAGAACGGTGTTTCCTACACATACGGACCGTTGCTAGTTCAACTTTGCTTCTGAAACTGATACAAACCACAAGTCATCTATCATCCAATGCTTTTCAGTTAAGAGCCAGAAACGTGTGAGCCTCGTAAACGATTTATATTCATTTGACATGAAAATTGACTATGTTTACCTGAAATGATGTCTTGCTTGTAGGAAGACACTGAGGTGGAATTTAACTCCATTTCTGAAGGGAAACACACAGCACAGTTCTCATCCATGAAACACACTATGCTTTAGAGCAAGTAGCACGCTCTTTCTTTCTAAGAGTCTCTAATACAGCAGGAGACGTGACTGTGGTCAGAACAAAATATCCGTGTTTCCTACACATACGGACCATATCTAGGTCAACTCTTGTTCTGAAACTGATACAAACCACAGTTCCTCTAACATGCAATGCTTTCCAGTAGAGAGTGAGAAACGTGTGAGCTTTGTGAACGATGTAGCTTCCTTTGAGCTGAAAAGTGACTGAGTTTACCTGAAAAGATTTCTTGCTTGTAGGAAGATACAGAGACTGGGATTAACTCCATTTCTCAAGGGAAACACACAGCACAGTTCTCACCATGAAACACACTCTGCGTATAGGAAGAAGCACGCTCTTGCTTTCTAGAGTCTCTAATAGAGCAGGAAACGTGACTGTGGTCAGAACAAAATAACGGTGTTTCCTACACATACAGACCATATCTAGGTCAACTCTTCTACTGAAACTGATACAAACCACAGTTCCTCTAACATGCAATGCATTCCATTTAAGAGCGAGAAACCTGTGAGCTTCGTGAACGATGTAGCTTCCTTTGAGCTTAAAAGTGACTGAGTTTACCAAAAAGATGTCTTGCTTGTAGGAAGACACAGAGCCTGGGATTTAACTCCATTTCTGAAGGGAAACACACAGCACAGTTCTTATCCATGAAACACACTCGGATTTAGAGCACGAAGCATGCTCTTGCTCTCTGGAGTCTCTAATAGAGCCAGAAACTTGAGGGTACTCAGAACAAATGAACGCTGTTTCCTATACATACGAACCATTGCTAGTTCAACTCTGCTTCTGAAACTGATACAAACCACAAGTCATCTAACATCCAATGCTTTTCATTTAAGAGAAAGAATCGTGTGAGCTTCGTTAACGATTTATATTCATTTGAGCTGAAAAGTGACTGTGTTTACCTGAAATGATGTCTTGCTTGTAGGAAGACACAGAGGCTGGAATTTAACTCCATTTCTGAAGGGAAACACACAGCACAGTTCTTATCCATGAAACACACTCTGCTTTAGACCAAGAAGCACACTCTTGCCTTCTAAGAGTCTCTAATACAGCAGGAAACGTGACTGTGGTCAGAACAATATAACGGTGTATCCTACACATACGGACCATATCTACGTCAACTCTTCTTCAGAAACTGATACAAAGCACAGTTCCATTAACAGGCAATGCTTTCAAGTTAACAGCGAGAAACGTGTGAGCTTCGTGAACGATGTAGCTTCATTTGAGCTGAAGAGTGACTGAGTTTACCCAAAATGATATCTTGCTTGTAGGAAGACACAGAGCCTGGGATTTAACTCCATTTCTGAAGGGAAACACACAGCACAGTTCTCATCCATGAAACACACTCTGCTTTAGAGCATGAAGCATGCTCTTGCTTTTTAGAGTCTCTAATAGAGGCAGAAAATTAAGGGTACTCTGAAAAAAAGAACGGTGTTTCCTACACATAAGGACCATTGCTAGTTCAACTCTGCTTCTGAAACTGAAACAAACCAAAAGTCATCTAACATCCAATGCTTTTCATTTAAGAGCAAGAATCATGTGAGCTTCATCAACGATTTGTATTCATTTGAGCTGAAAAGTGACTGTGTTTACCTGAAATGATGTCTTGCTTGTAGGAAGACACATAGCCTGGAATTTAACTCTGTTTCTGAAGGGAAACACATAGCACAGTTCTCATCCATGAAACACACTCTGCTTTAGAGCAAGAAGCACACTCTTGCTTTCTAAGTGTCTCTAATACAGCAGGAAACGTGACTGTGGTCACAAAAAAATAACGGTGTATCCTACAACAAAGGACCATATCTACATCAACTCTTCTTCTGAAACTGATACAAAGCACAGTTCCATTAACATGCAATGCTTTCAAGTTAAGAGCGAGAAACGTGTGTGCTTCGTGAACGATGTTGCTTCCTTTGAGCTGAAAAGTGATTGAGTTTACCTGAAATGATGTCTTGCTTGTAGGAGGACACAGAGCCTGGGATTTAACTCCATTTCTGAAGGGAAACACACAGCACAATTCTCATCCGTGAAACACTCTCTGCTTTAGAGCATGAAGCATGCTCTTGCTTTCTAGAGTCTCTAAAGAGCCAGAAACTTGAGGGTACTCAGAACAAATGAACGGTGTTTCCTACACATACGGACCATTGCTAGTTCAACTCTGCTTCTGAAACTGTTACAAACCACAAGTCATCTAACATCCAATGCTTTTCAGTTTAGAGCAAGAAACGTGTGAGCTTACTAACGATTTATATTCATTTGAGCTGAAAAGTGACTGTGTTTACCTGAAATGATGTCTTGCTTGTAGGAAGACACAGAGGCGGGAATTTAACTCCATTTCTGAAGGGAAACACACAGCACAGTTCTCATCCATGAAACACACTCTGCTTTAGAGCAAGAAGCATGCTCTTGCTTTCCAGAGTCTCTAATAGAGCCAGGAACATGAGGGTACTCAGCACAAAAGAACGGTGTTTCCTACACATACGGACCATTGTTAGTTCAACTCTGCTTCTGAAACTGATACAAACCACAGGTCCTCTAACATCCAATGCTTTACAGTTAAGAGGGAGAAACGTGTGACCTTCGTGAACGATGTAGCTTCCTTTGAGCTGAAAAGTGACTGAGTTTACCTGAAAAGATGCCTTGCTTGTAGGAAGACACAGAGCCTGGGATTTAACTCCATTTCTGAAGGGAAACACACAGCACAGTTCCCACCATGAAACACATTCTGCCTATAGGAATAAGCACGCTCTTGCTTTCTAGAGTCTCTAAAAGAGCAGGAAAATTGACTGTAGTCAGAACAAAATAATGGTGTGTCCTACACATACAGACCATTGCTAGGACAACTCTTCTTCTGAAACTGATACAAACCACAAGTCATCTACCATGCAATGCTTTCCATTTAGGAGCGAGAAACCTGTGAGCTTCGTGAACGATGTAGCTTCCTTTGAGCTGAAAAGTGACTGAGTTTACCTGAAAAGATTTCTTGCTTGTAGGAAGATACAGAGACTGGGATTAACTCCATTTCTCAAGGGAAACACACAGCACAGTTCTCACCATGAAACACACTCTGCGTATAGGAAGAAGCACGCTCTTGCTTTCTAGAGTCTCTAATAGAGCAGGAAACGTGACTGTGGTCAGAACAAAGTAACAGTGTTTCCTACACATACAGACCATATCTAGGTCAACTCTTCTACTGAAACTGATACAAACCACAGTTCCTCTAACATGCAATGCATTCCATTTAAGAGCGAGAAACCTGTGAGCTTCGTGAACGATGTAGCTTCCTTTGAGCTTAAAAGTGACTGAGTTTACCAAAAAGATGTCTTGCTTGTAGGAAGACACAGAGCCTGGGATTTAACTCCATTTCTGAAGGGAAACACACAGCACAGTTCTCATCCATGAAACACACTCGGCTTTAGAACATGAAGCATGCTCTTGCTTTCTGGAGACTCTAATAGAGCCAGAAACTTGAGGGTACTCAGAACAAAAGAATGGTGTTTCCTATACATATGGACCATTGCTACTTCAACTCTGCTTCTGAAACTGATACAAACCAGAAGTCATCTAACATCCAATGCTTTTCATTTAAGAGCATGAATCGTGTGATCTTCATTAACGATTTATATTCATTTGAGCTGAAAAGTGACTGCGTTTACCTGAAATGATGTCTTGCTTGTAGGAAGACACAGAGGCTGGATTTTAACTCCATTTCTGAAGAGAAACACACAGCACAGTTCTCTTCCATGATACACACTCTGCTTATGAGCAAGAAGCACACTATTGCTTTCCCCGAGTCTCTAATACAGCAGGAAACGTGACTGTGGTCAGAAAAAAAAAAAAGGTGTATCCTACACATACAGACCATATCTAGGTCAACTCTTCCTCTGAAACTGATGCAAAGCACAGTTCCATTAACATGCAATGCTTTAAAGTTAAGAGCGAGAAACGTGTGAGCTTCGTGAACGATGTAGCTTCCTTTGAGCTGAAAAGTGACTGAGTTTACCTGAAAAGATGTCTTGCTTGTTGGAAGACACAGAGCCTGGGATTTAACTCCATTACTGAAGGGAAACACACAGCACAGTTCTCATACGTGAAACACACTCTGCTTTAGAGCATGAAGCATGCTCTTGCTTTCTAGAGTCTCTAATAGAGCCAGAAACTTGAGGGTACTCAGAACAAAAGAACGGTGTTTCCTACACATACAGACCTTTGCTACTTCAACTCTACTTCTGAAACTGATAGGAACCACAAGTCATCTAACATGCAATGCTTTTTAGTTAAGGGCAAGAAACATGTGAGCTACGTGAACAATGTAGCTTTGTTTGAGCTGAAGATGACTGAGTTTACGTGAAACAAAGTCTTGCTTGTAGGAAGATACAGACCCTGCGATTTAACTCCATTTTGAAGGGAAACACACAGCACAGTTCTCACGATGAAACACACTCTGTGTATAGGAAGAAGCACGCTATTGCCTTCTAGAGTCTCTAATAAAGCAGGAAACGTGAGTGTGGTCAGAACAAAAGAACGGTGTTTCCTACACATACGGACCGTTGCTAGTTCAACTTTGCTTCTGAAACTGATACAAACCACAAGTCATCTATCATCCAATGCTTTTCAGTTAAGAGCCAGAAACGTGTGAGCCTCGTAAACGATTTATATTCATTTGACATGAAAATTGACTATGTTTACCTGAAATGATGTCTTGCTTGTAGGAAGACACTGAGGTGGAATTTAACTCCATTTCTGAAGGGAAACACACAGCACAGTTCTCATCCATGAAACACACTATGCTTTAGAGCAAGTAGCACGCTCTTTCTTTCTAAGAGTCTCTAATACAGCAGGAGACGTGACTGTGGTCAGAACAAAATATCCGTGTTTCCTACACATACGGACCATATCTAGGTCAACTCTTGTTCTGAAACTGATACAAACCACAGTTCCTCTAACATGCAATGCTTTCCAGTAGAGAGTGAGAAACGTGTGAGCTTTGTGAACGATGTAGCTTCCTTTGAGCTGAAAAGTGACTGAGTTTACCTGAAAAGATTTCTTGCTTGTAGGAAGATACAGAGACTGGGATTAACTCCATTTCTCAAGGGAAACACACAGCACAGTTCTCACCATGAAACACACTCTGCGTATAGGAAGAAGCACGCTCTTGCTTTCTAGAGTCTCTAATAGAGCAGGAAACGTGACTGTGGTCAGAACAAAATAACGGTGTTTCCTACACATACAGACCATATCTAGGTCAACTCTTCTACTGAAACTGATACAAACCACAGTTCCTCTAACATGCAATGCATTCCATTTAAGAGCGAGAAACCTGTGAGCTTCGTGAACGATGTAGCTTCCTTTGAGCTTAAAAGTGACTGAGTTTACCAAAAAGATGTCTTGCTTGTAGGAAGACACAGAGCCTGGGATTTAACTCCATTTCTGAAGGGAAACACACAGCACAGTTCTTATCCATGAAACACACTCGGATTTAGAGCACGAAGCATGCTCTTGCTCTCTGGAGTCTCTAATAGAGCCAGAAACTTGAGGGTACTCAGAACAAATGAACGCTGTTTCCTATACATACGAACCATTGCTAGTTCAACTCTGCTTCTGAAACTGATACAAACCACAAGTCATCTAACATCCAATGCTTTTCATTTAAGAGAAAGAATCGTGTGAGCTTCGTTAACGATTTATATTCATTTGAGCTGAAAAGTGACTGTGTTTACCTGAAATGATGTCTTGCTTGTAGGAAGACACAGAGGCTGGAATTTAACTCCATTTCTGAAGGGAAACACACAGCACAGTTCTTATCCATGAAACACACTCTGCTTTAGACCAAGAAGCACACTCTTGCCTTCTAAGAGTCTCTAATACAGCAGGAAATGTGACTGTGGTCAGAACAATATAACGGTGTATCCTACACATACGGACCATATCTACGTCAACTCTTCTTCAGAAACTGATACAAAGCACAGTTCCATTAACAGGCAATGCTTTCAAGTTAACAGCGAGAAACGTGTGAGCTTCGTGAACGATGTAGCTTCATTTGAGCTGAAGAGTGACTGAGTTTACCCAAAATGATATCTTGCTTGTAGGAAGACACAGAGCCTGGGATTTAACTCCATTTCTGAAGGGAAACACACAGCACAGTTCTCATCCATGAAACACACTCTGCTTTAGAGCATGAAGCATGCTCTTGCTTTTTAGAGTCTCTAATAGAGGCAGAAAATTAAGGGTACTCTGAAAAAAAGAACGGTGTTTCCTACACATAAGGACCATTGCTAGTTCAACTCTGCTTCTGAAACTGAAACAAACCAAAAGTCATCTAACATCCAATGCTTTTCATTTAAGAGCAAGAATCATGTGAGCTTCATCAACGATTTGTATTCATTTGAGCTGAAAAGTGACTGTGTTTACCTGAAATGATGTCTTGCTTGTAGGAAGACACATAGCCTGGAATTTAACTCTGTTTCTGAAGGGAAACACATAGCACAGTTCTCATCCATGAAACACACTCTGCTTTAGAGCAAGAAGCACACTCTTGCTTTCTAAGTGTCTCTAATACAGCAGGAAACGTGACTGTGGTCACAAAAAAATAACGGTGTATCCTACAACAAAGGACCATATCTACATCAACTCTTCTTCTGAAACTGATACAAAGCACAGTTCCATTAACATGCAATGCTTTCAAGTTAAGAGCGAGAAACGTGTGTGCTTCGTGAACGATGTTGCTTCCTTTGAGCTGAAAAGTGATTGAGTTTACCTGAAATGATGTCTTGCTTGTAGGAGGACACAGAGCCTGGGATTTAACTCCATTTCTGAAGGGAAACACACAGCACAATTCTCATCCGTGAAACACTCTCTGCTTTAGAGCATGAAGCATGCTCTTGCTTTCTAGAGTCTCTAAAGAGCCAGAAACTTGAGGGTACTCAGAACAAATGAACGGTGTTTCCTACACATACGGACCATTGCTAGTTCAACTCTGCTTCTGAAACTGTTACAAACCACAAGTCATCTAACATCCAATGCTTTTCAGTTTAGAGCAAGAAACGTGTGAGCTTACTAACGATTTATATTCATTTGAGCTGAAAAGTGACTGTGTTTACCTGAAATGATGTCTTGCTTGTAGGAAGACACAGAGGCGGGAATTTAACTCCATTTCTGAAGGGAAACACACAGCACAGTTCTCATCCATGAAACACACTCTGCTTTAGAGCAAGAAGCATGCTCTTGCTTTCCAGAGTCTCTAATAGAGCCAGGAACATGAGGGTACTCAGCACAAAAGAACGGTGTTTCCTACACATACGGACCATTGTTAGTTCAACTCTGCTTCTGAAACTGATACAAACCACAGGTCCTCTAACATCCAATGCTTTACAGTTAAGAGGGAGAAACGTGTGACCTTCGTGAACGATGTAGCTTCCTTTGAGCTGAAAAGTGACTGAGTTTACCTGAAAAGATGCCTTGCTTGTAGGAAGACACAGAGCCTGGGATTTAACTCCATTTCTGAAGGGAAACACACAGCACAGTTCCCACCATGAAACACATTCTGCCTATAGGAATAAGCACGCTCTTGCTTTCTAGAGTCTCTAAAAGAGCAGGAAAATTGACTGTAGTCAGAACAAAATAATGGTGTGTCCTACACATACGGACCATTGCTAGGACAACTCTTCTTCTGAAACTGATACAAACCACAAGTCATCTACCATGCAATGCTTTCCATTTAGGAGCGAGAAACCTGTGAGCTTCGTGAACGATGTAGCTTCCTTTGAGCTGAAAAGTGACTGAGTTTACCTGAAAAGATGTCTTGCTTGTAGGAAGACACAGAGCCTGGGATTTAACTCCATTTCTGAAGGGAAACACACAGCACAGTTCTCATCCATGAAACACACTCGGCTTTAGAACACGAAGCATGCTCTTGCTTTCTGGAGACTCTTAAAGAGCCAGAAACTTGAGGGTACTCAGAACAAAAGAATGGTGTTTCCTATACATATGGACCATTGCTACTTCAACTCTGCTTCTGAAACTGATACAAACCAGAAGTCATCTAACATCCAATGCTTTTCATTTAAGAGCATGAATCGTGTGATCTTCGTTAACGATTTATATTCATTTGAGCTGAAAAGTGACTGCGTTTACCTGAAATGATGTCTTGCTTGTAGGAAGACACAGAGGCTGGATTTTAACTCCATTTCTGAAGAGAAACACACAGCACAGTTCTCTTCCATGATACACACTCTGCTTTTGAGCAAGAAGCACACTATTGCTTTCCCCGAGTCTCTAATACAGCAGGAAACGTGACTGTGGTCAGAAAAAAAAAAAACGGTGTATCCTACACATACAGACCATATCTAGGTCAACTCTTCCTCTGAAACTGATGCAAAGCACAGTTCCATTAACATGCAATGCTTTAAAGTTAAGAGCGAGAAACGTGTGAGCTTCGTGAACGATGTAGCTTCCTTTGAGCTGAAAAGTGACTGAGTTTACCTGAAAAGATGTCTTGCTTGTTGGAAGACACAGAGCCTGGGATTTAACTCCATTACTGAAGGGAAACACACAGCACAGTTCTCATACGTGAAACACACTCTGCTTTAGAGCATGAAGCATGCTCTTGCTTTCTAGAGTCTCTAATAGAGCCAGAAACTTGAGGGTACTCAGAACAAAAGAACGGTGTTTCCTACACATACAGACCTTTGCTACTTCAACTCTACTTCTGAAACTGATAGGAACCACAAGTCATCTAACATGCAATGCTTTTTAGTTAAGGGCAAGAAACATGTGAGCTACGTGAACAATGTAGCTTTGTTTGAGCTGAAGATGACTGAGTTTACGTGAAACAAAGTCTTGCTTGTAGGAAGATACAGACCCTGCGATTTAACTCCATTTTGAAGGGAAACACACAGCACAGTTCTCATGATGAAACACACTCTGTGTATAGGAAGAAGCACGCTATTGCCTTCTAGAGTCTCTAATAGAGCAGGAAACGTGAGTGTGGTCAGAACAAAAGAACGGTGTTTCCTACACATACGGACCGTTGCTAGTTCAACTTTGCTTCTGAAACTGATACAAACCACAAGTCATCTATCATCCAATGCTTTTCAGTTAAGAGCCAGAAACGTGTGAGCCTCGTAAACGATTTATATTCATTTGACATGAAAATTGACTATGTTTACCTGAAATGATGTCTTGCTTGTAGGAAGACACTGAGGTGGAATTTAACTCCATTTCTGAAGGGAAACACACAGCACAGTTCTCATCCATGAAACACACTATGCTTTAGAGCAAGTAGCACGCTCTTTCTTTCTAAGAGTCTCTAATACAGCAGGAGACGTGACTGTGGTCAGAACAAAATATCCGTGTTTCCTACACATACGGACCATATCTAGGTCAACTCTTGTTCTGAAACTGATACAAACCACAGTTCCTCTAACATGCAATGCTTTCCAGTAGAGAGTGAGAAACGTGTGAGCTTTGTGAACGATGTAGCTTCCTTTGAGCTGAAAAGTGACTGAGTTTACCTGAAAAGATTTCTTGCTTGTAGGAAGATACAGAGACTGGGATTAACTCCATTTCTCAAGGGAAACACACAGCACAGTTCTCACCATGAAACACACTCTGCGTATAGGAAGAAGCACGCTCTTGCTTTCTAGAGTCTCTAATAGAGCAGGAAACGTGACTGTGGTCAGAACAAAATAACGGTGTTTCCTACACATACAGACCATATCTAGGTCAACTCTTCTACTGAAACTGATACAAACCACAGTTCCTCTAACATGCAATGCATTCCATTTAAGAGCGAGAAACCTGTGAGCTTCGTGAACGATGTAGCTTCCTTTGAGCTTAAAAGTGACTGAGTTTACCAAAAAGATGTCTTGCTTGTAGGAAGACACAGAGCCTGGGATTTAACTCCATTTCTGAAGGGAAACACACAGCACAGTTCTTATCCATGAAACACACTCGGATTTAGAGCACGAAGCATGCTCTTGCTCTCTGGAGTCTCTAATAGAGCCAGAAACTTGAGGGTACTCAGAACAAATGAACGCTGTTTCCTATACATACGAACCATTGCTAGTTCAACTCTGCTTCTGAAACTGATACAAACCACAAGTCATCTAACATCCAATGCTTTTCATTTAAGAGAAAGAATCGTGTGAGCTTCGTTAACGATTTATATTCATTTGAGCTGAAAAGTGACTGTGTTTACCTGAAATGATGTCTTGCTTGTAGGAAGACACAGAGGCTGGAATTTAACTCCATTTCTGAAGGGAAACACACAGCACAGTTCTTATCCATGAAACACACTCTGCTTTAGACCAAGAAGCACACTCTTGCCTTCTAAGAGTCTCTAATACAGCAGGAAACGTGACTGTGGTCAGAACAATATAACGGTGTATCCTACACATACGGACCATATCTACGTCAACTCTTCTTCAGAAACTGATACAAAGCACAGTTCCATTAACAGGCAATGCTTTCAAGTTAACAGCGAGAAACGTGTGAGCTTCGTGAACGATGTAGCTTCATTTGAGCTGAAGAGTGACTGAGTTTACCCAAAATGATATCTTGCTTGTAGGAAGACACAGAGCCTGGGATTTAACTCCATTTCTGAAGGGAAACACACAGCACAGTTCTCATCCATGAAACACACTCTGCTTTAGAGCATGAAGCATGCTCTTGCTTTTTAGAGTCTCTAATAGAGGCAGAAAATTAAGGGTACTCTGAAAAAAAGAACAGTGTTTCCTACACATAAGGACCATTGCTAGTTCAACTCTGCTTCTGAAACTGAAACAAACCAAAAGTCATCTAACATCCAATGCTTTTCATTTAAGAGCAAGAATCATGTGAGCTTCATCAACGATTTGTATTCATTTGAGCTGAAAAGTGACTGTGTTTACCTGAAATGATGTCTTGCTTGTAGGAAGACACATAGCCTGGAATTTAACTCTGTTTCTGAAGGGAAACACATAGCACAGTTCTCATCCATGAAACACACTCTGCTTTAGAGCAAGAAGCACACTCTTGCTTTCTAAGTGTCTCTAATACAGCAGGAAACGTGACTGTGGTCACAAAAAAATAACGGTGTATCCTACAACAAAGGACCATATCTACATCAACTCTTCTTCTGAAACTGATACAAAGCACAGTTCCATTAACATGCAATGCTTTCAAGTTAAGAGCGAGAAACGTGTGTGCTTCGTGAACGATGTTGCTTCCTTTGAGCTGAAAAGTGATTGAGTTTACCTGAAATGATGTCTTGCTTGTAGGAGGACACAGAGCCTGGGATTTAACTCCATTTCTGAAGGGAAACACACAGCACAATTCTCATCCGTGAAACACTCTCTGCTTTAGAGCATGAAGCATGCTCTTGCTTTCTAGAGTCTCTAAAGAGCCAGAAACTTGAGGGTACTCAGAACAAATGAACGGTGTTTCCTACACATACGGACCATTGCTAGTTCAACTCTGCTTCTGAAACTGTTACAAACCACAAGTCATCTAACATCCAATGCTTTTCAGTTTAGAGCAAGAAACGTGTGAGCTTACTAACGATTTATATTCATTTGAGCTGAAAAGTGACTGTGTTTACCTGAAATGATGTCTTGCTTGTAGGAAGACACAGAGGCGGGAATTTAACTCCATTTCTGAAGGGAAACACACAGCACAGTTCTCATCCATGAAACACACTCTGCTTTAGAGCAAGAAGCATGCTCTTGCTTTCCAGAGTCTCTAATAGAGCCAGGAACATGAGGGTACTCAGCACAAAAGAACGGTGTTTCCTACACATACGGACCATTGTTAGTTCAACTCTGCTTCTGAAACTGATACAAACCACAGGTCCTCTAACATCCAATGCTTTACAGTTAAGAGGGAGAAACGTGTGACCTTCGTGAACGATGTAGCTTCCTTTGAGCTGAAAAGTGACTGAGTTTACCTGAAAAGATGCCTTGCTTGTAGGAAGACACAGAGCCTGGGATTTAACTCCATTTCTGAAGGGAAACACACAGCACAGTTCCCACCATGAAACACATTCTGCCTATAGGAATAAGCACGCTCTTGCTTTCTAGAGTCTCTAAAAGAGCAGGAAAATTGACTGTAGTCAGAACAAAATAATGGTGTGTCCTACACATACAGACCATTGCTAGGACAACTCTTCTTCTGAAACTGATACAAACCACAAGTCATCTACCATGCAATGCTTTCCATTTAGGAGCGAGAAACCTGTGAGCTTCGTGAACGATGTAGCTTCCTTTGAGCTGAAAAGTGACTGAGTTTACCTGAAAAGATGTCTTGCTTGTAGGAAGACACAGAGCCTGGGATTTAACTCCATTTCTGAAGGGAAACACACAGCACAGTTCTCATCCATGAAACACACTCGGCTTTAGAACACGAAGCATGCTCTTGCTTTCTGGAGACTCTTAAAGAGCCAGAAACTTGAGGGTACTCAGAACAAAAGAATGGTGTTTCCTATACATATGGACCATTGCTACTTCAACTCTGCTTCTGAAACTGATACAAACCAGAAGTCATCTAACATCCAATGCTTTTCATTTAAGAGCATGAATCGTGTGATCTTCGTTAACGATTTATATTCATTTGAGCTGAAAAGTGACTGCGTTTACCTGAAATGATGTCTTGCTTGTAGGAAGACACAGAGGCTGGATTTTAACTCCATTTCTGAAGAGAAACACACAGCACAGTTCTCTTCCATGATACACACTCTGCTTTTGAGCAAGAAGCACACTATTGCTTTCCCCGAGTCTCTAATACAGCAGGAAACGTGACTGTGGTCAGAAAAAAAAAAACGGTGTATCCTACACATACAGACCATATCTAGGTCAACTCTTCCTCTGAAACTGATGCAAAGCACAGTTCCATTAACATGCAATGCTTTAAAGTTAAGAGCGAGAAACGTGTGAGCTTCGTGAACGATGTAGCTTCCTTTGAGCTGAAAAGTGACTGAGTTTACCTGAAAAGATGTCTTGCTTGTTGGAAGACACAGAGCCTGGGATTTAACTCCATTTCTGAAGGGAAACACACAGCACAGTTCTCATCCATGAAACACACTCTGCTTTAGAGCATGAAGCATGCTCTTGCTTTTTAGAGTCTCTAATAGAGGCAGAAAATTAAGGGTACTCTGAAAAAAAGAACGGTGTTTCCTACACATAAGGACCATTGCTAGTTCAACTCTGCTTCTGAAACTGAAACAAACCAAAAGTCATCTAACATCCAATGCTTTTCATTTAAGAGCAAGAATCATGTGAGCTTCATCAACGATTTGTATTCATTTGAGCTGAAAAGTGACTGTGTTTACCTGAAATGATGTCTTGCTTGTAGGAAGACACATAGCCTGGAATTTAACTCTGTTTCTGAAGGGAAACACATAGCACAGTTCTCATCCATGAAACACACTCTGCTTTAGAGCAAGAAGCACACTCTTGCTTTCTAAGTGTCTCTAATACAGCAGGAAACGTGACTGTGGTCACAAAAAAATAACGGTGTATCCTACAACAAAGGACCATATCTACATCAACTCTTCTTCTGAAACTGATACAAAGCACAGTTCCATTAACATGCAATGCTTTCAAGTTAAGAGCGAGAAACGTGTGTGCTTCGTGAACGATGTTGCTTCCTTTGAGCTGAAAAGTGATTGAGTTTACCTGAAATGATGTCTTGCTTGTAGGAGGACACAGAGCCTGGGATTTAACTCCATTTCTGAAGGGAAACACACAGCACAATTCTCATCCGTGAAACACTCTCTGCTTTAGAGCATGAAGCATGCTCTTGCTTTCTAGAGTCTCTAAAGAGCCAGAAACTTGAGGGTACTCAGAACAAATGAACGGTGTTTCCTACACATACGGACCATTGCTAGTTCAACTCTGCTTCTGAAACTGTTACAAACCACAAGTCATCTAACATCCAATGCTTTTCAGTTTAGAGCAAGAAACGTGTGAGCTTACTAACGATTTATATTCATTTGAGCTGAAAAGTGACTGTGTTTACCTGAAATTTTGTCTTGCTTGTAGGAAGACACAGAGGCGGGAATTTAACTCCATTTCTGAAGGGAAACACACAGCACAGTTCTCATCCATGAAACACACTCTGCTTTAGAGCAAGAAGCATGCTCTTGCTTTCCAGAGTCTCTAATAGAGCCAGGAACATGAGGGTACTCAGCACAAAAGAACGGTGTTTCCTACACATACGGACCATTGTTAGTTCAACTCTGCTTCTGAAACTGATACAAACCACAGGTCCTCTAACATCCAATGCTTTACAGTTAAGAGGGAGAAACGTGTGACCTTCGTGAAAGATGTAGCTTCCTTTGAGCTGAAAAGTGACTGAGTTTACCTGAAAAGATGCCTTGCTTGTAGGAAGACACAGAGCCTGGGATTTAACTCCATTTCTGAAGGGAAACACACAGCACAGTTCCCACCATGAAACACATTCTGCCTATAGGAATAAGCACGCTCTTGCTTTCTAGAGTCTCTAAAAGAGCAGGAAAATTGACTGTAGTCAGAACAAAATAATGGTGTGTCCTACACATACGGACCATTGCTAGGACAACTCTTCTTCTGAAACTGATACAAACCACAAGTCATCTACCATGCAATGCTTTCCATTTAGGAGCGAGAAACCTGTGAGCTTCGTGAACGATGTAGCTTCCTTTGAGCTGAAAAGTGACTGAGTTTACCTGAAAAGATGTCTTGCTTGTAGGAAGACACAGAGCCTGGGATTTAACTCCATTTCTGAAGGGAAACACACAGCACAGTTCTCATCCATGAAACACACTCGGCTTTAGAACACGAAGCATGCTCTTGCTTTCTGGAGACTCTTAAAGAGCCAGAAACTTGAGGGTACTCAGAACAAAAGAATGGTGTTTCCTATACATATGGACCATTGCTACTTCAACTCTGCTTCTGAAACTGATACAAACCAGAAGTCATCTAACATCCAATGCTTTTCATTTAAGAGCATGAATCGTGTGATCTTCGTTAACGATTTATATTCATTTGAGCTGAAAAGTGACTGCGTTTACCTGAAATGATGTCTTGCTTGTAGGAAGACACAGAGGCTGGATTTTAACTCCATTTCTGAAGAGAAACACACAGCACAGTTCTCTTCCATGATACACACTCTGCTTTTGAGCAAGAAGCACACTATTGCTTTCCCCGAGTCTCTAATACAGCAGGAAACGTGACTGTGGTCAGAAAAAAAAAAAACGGTGTATCCTACACATACAGACCATATCTAGGTCAACTCTTCCTCTGAAACTGATGCAAAGCACAGTTCCATTAACATGCAATGCTTTAAAGTTAAGAGCGAGAAACGTGTGAGCTTCGTGAACGATGTAGCTTCCTTTGAGCTGAAAAGTGACTGAGTTTACCTGAAAAGATGTCTTGCTTGTTGGAAGACACAGAGCCTGGGATTTAACTCCATTACTGAAGGGAAACACACAGCACAGTTCTCATACGTGAAACACACTCTGCTTTAGAGCATGAAGCATGCTCTTGCTTTCTAGAGTCTCTAATAGAGCCAGAAACTTGAGGGTACTCAGAACAAAAGAACGGTGTTTCCTACACATACAGACCTTTGCTACTTCAACTCTACTTCTGAAACTGATAGGAACCACAAGTCATCTAACATGCAATGCTTTTTAGTTAAGGGCAAGAAACATGTGAGCTACGTGAACAATGTAGCTTTGTTTGAGCTGAAGATGACTGAGTTTACGTGAAACAAAGTCTTGCTTGTAGGAAGATACAGACCCTGCGATTTAACTCCATTTTGAAGGGAAACACACAGCACAGTTCTCATGATGAAACACACTCTGTGTATAGGAAGAAGCACGCTATTGCCTTCTAGAGTCTCTAATAGAGCAGGAAACGTGAGTGTGGTCAGAACAAAAGAACGGTGTTTCCTACACATACGGACCGTTGCTAGTTCAACTTTGCTTCTGAAACTGATACAAACCACAAGTCATCTATCATCCAATGCTTTTCAGTTAAGAGCCAGAAACGTGTGAGCCTCGTAAACGATTTATATTCATTTGACATGAAAATTGACTATGTTTACCTGAAATGATGTCTTGCTTGTAGGAAGACACTGAGGTGGAATTTAACTCCATTTCTGAAGGGAAACACACAGCACAGTTCTCATCCATGAAACACACTATGCTTTAGAGCAAGTAGCACGCTCTTTCTTTCTAAGAGTCTCTAATACAGCAGGAGACGTGACTGTGGTCAGAACAAAATATCCGTGTTTCCTACACATACGGACCATATCTAGGTCAACTCTTGTTCTGAAACTGATACAAACCACAGTTCCTCTAACATGCAATGCTTTCCAGTAGAGAGTGAGAAACGTGTGAGCTTTGTGAACGATGTAGCTTCCTTTGAGCTGAAAAGTGACTGAGTTTACCTGAAAAGATTTCTTGCTTGTAGGAAGATACAGAGACTGGGATTAACTCCATTTCTCAAGGGAAACACACAGCACAGTTCTCACCATGAAACACACTCTGCGTATAGGAAGAAGCACGCTCTTGCTTTCTAGAGTCTCTAATAGAGCAGGAAACGTGACTGTGGTCAGAACAAAATAACCTTGTTTCCTACACATATGGACCATATCTAGGTCAACTCTTCTACTGAAACTGATACAAACCACAGTTCCTCTAACATGCAATGCATTCCATTTAAGAGCGAGAAACCTGTGAGCTTCGTGATCGATGTAGCTTCCTTTGAGCTTAAAAGTGACTGAGTTTACCAAAAGGATGTCTTGCTTGTAGGAAGACACAGAGGCGGGAATTTAACTCCATTTCTGAAGGGAAACACACAGCATAGTTCTCATCCATGAAACACACTCGGCTTTAGAGCACGAAGCATGCTCTTGCTTTCTGGAGTTTCTAATAGAGCCAGAAACTTGAGGGTACTCAGAACAAAAGAACGCTGTTTCCTATACATACGGACCATTGCTAGTTCAACTCTGCTTCTGAAACTGATACAAACCACAAGTCATCTAACATCCAATGCTTTTCATTTAAGAGCAAGAATCGTGTGAGCTTTGTTAACGATTTATATTCATTTGAGCTGAAAAGTGACTGTGATTACCTGAAATGATGTCTTGCTTGTAGGAAGACACAGAGGCTGGAATTTAACTCCATTTCTGAAGGGAAACTCACAGCACAGTTCTTATCCATGAAACACACTCTGCTTTAGACCAAGAAGCACACTCTTGCCTTCTAAGAGTCTCTAATACAGCAGGAAACGTGACTGTGGTCAGAACAATATAACGGTGTATCCTACACATACGGACCATATCTACGTCAACTCTTCTTCTGAAACTGATACAAAGCACAGTTCCATTAACATGCAATGCTTTCAAGTTAACAGCGAGAAACGTGTGAGCTTCGTGAATGATGTAGTTTCATTTGAGCTGAAGAGTGACTGAGTTTACCGAAAATGATTTCTTGCTTGTAGGAAGACACAGAGCCTGGGATTTAACTCCATTTCTGAAGGGAAACACACAGCACAGTTCTCATCCATGAAACACACTCTGCTTTAGAGCATGAAGCATGCTCTTGCTTTTTAGAGTCTCTAATACAGACAGAAAATTAAGGGTACTCTGAAAAAACGAACGGTGTTTCCTACACATACGGACCATTGCTAGTTCAACTCTGCTTCTGAAACTGATACAAACCACAGTTCCTCTAACAAACAGTGCTTTACAGTTAAGAGCAAGAAACGTGTCAGCTACGTGAACGATGTAGCATTGTTTGAGCTGAAAGGTGACTGAGTTTACGTGAAACGAAGTCTTGCTTGTAGGAAGATAGAGAGCCTGTGATTTAACTCAGTCTCTGAAGGGAAACACATAGCACAGTTCTCACCATGAAAAACACTCTGCGTATAGGCAGAAGCACGCTCTTGCTTTCTAGAGTCTCTAATAGAGCAGTAAACGTGAGCGTGCTCAGAACAAAAGACCGGTGTTTCCTACACATACGGACCATTGCTAGTTCAACTCTGCTTCTGAAACTGATACAAACCACAAGTCATCTAACATCCAATGCTTTTCAGTTAAGAGCAAGAAACGTGTGAGCTTCGTAAACGATTTATATTCATTTGAGCTGAAAAGTGACTACGTTTACCTGAAATGATTTGTTGCTTGTAGGAAGACACAGAGCTGTAGTCGATAGCCATCCCAGCATTGGCCTGGAAATTCCAACCCCCACTGAGGCTTCGGTAATGATACGCCCACAATGCGTGGCAGAGGAGGAAGCAGAAGACCAAGGATCGGGAAGAGCTCTCTCTCTGGGTTCCCAGACTCTGGATGCTGGAGATAGACCGAGCAGAGTTCGCCAGAGAACAACGCCGGACTGCACTATACCCTTGCCAGACCCTGTAACCTACCCCTTCATTTTTAAGTTATCCCACAACATAAACCTCCCTTTTAACTACGTGGAGTGGCCTTAATAATTTAACCAATACAGAGCCTGGAATTTAACTGCATTTCTGAAGGGAAACACCCAGCACAGTTCTCATCCATGAAACACACTCTGCTTTAAAGCAAGAAGCAAACTCTTGCTTTCTAAGAGTCTATAATTCGTCAGGCAACGTGACAGTGGTCAGAACAAAATTACGTTGTTTCCTACACATACGGACCCTATCTAGGTCAACTCTTCTTCTGAAACTGATACAAACCACAGTTCCTCTAACATGCAATGCTTTCCAGTTAAGAGCGAGAATAGTGTGAGCTTCGTGAACGATGTAGCATCCTTTGAGCTGAAAAGTGACTGAGTTTACCTGAAAAGATGTCTTGCTTGTAGGAAGACCCAGAGCTTGGGATTAAACTCCATTTCTGAAGGGAAACACACAGCACAGTTCTCATCCCTGAAACACACTCTGCTTTAGAGCATGAAGCATGCTCTTGCTTTTTAGAGTCTCTAATAGAGGCAGAAAATTAAGGGTACTCTGAAAAAACGAACGGTGTTTCCTACACATACGGACCATTGCTAGTTCAACTCTGCTTCTGAAACTGATACAAACCACAGTTCCTCTAACAAACAATGCTTCACAGTTAAGAGCAAGAAACGTGTCAGCTACGTGAACGATGTAGCTCTGTTTGAGATGAAAGGTGACTGAGTTTACGTGAAACGAAGTCTTGCTTGTAGGACGATAGAGAGCCTGTGATTTAACTCAGTTTCTGAAGGGAAACACATAGCACAGTTCTCACCATGAAACACACTCTGCGTATATGAAGAAGCACGCTCTTGCTTTCTAGAGTCTCTAATAGAGCAGTAAACGTGAGTGTGCTCAGAACAAAAGACCGGTGTTTCCTACACATACGGACCATTGCTAATTCAACTCTGCTTCTGAAACTGATACTAACCACAAGTCATCTAACATCCAATGCTTTTCAGTTAAGAGCAAGAAACGTGTGAGCTTCGTAAACGATTTATAATCATTTGAGCTGAGAAGTGAATGCGTTTACCTGAAATGATTTGTTGCTTGTAGGAAGACACAGAGCTGTAGTCGATAGCCATCCCAGCATTGGCCTGGAAATTCCAACCCCCACTGAGGCTTCGGTAATGATACGCCCACAATGCGTGGCAGAGGAGGAAGCAGAAGACCAAGGATCGGGAAGAGCTCTCTCTCTGGGTTCCCAGACTCTGGATGCTGGAGATAGACCGAGCAGAGTTCGCCAGAGAACAACGCCGGACTGCACTATACCCTTGCCAGACCCTGTAACCTACCCCTTCATTTTTAAGTTATCCCACAACATAAACCTCCCTTTTAACTACGTGGAGTGGCCTTAATAATTTAACCAATACAGAGCCTGGAATTTAACTGCATTTCTGAAGGGAAACACCCAGCACAGTTCTCATCCATGAAACACACTCTGCTTTAAAGCAAGAAGCAAACTCTTGCTTTCTAAGAGTCTATAATTCGTCAGGCAACGTGACAGTGGTCAGAACAAAATTACGTTGTTTCCTACACATACGGACCCTATCTAGGTCAACTCTTCTTCTGAAACTGATACAAACCACAGTTCCTCTAACATGCAATGCTTTCCAGTTAAGAGCGAGAATAGTGTGAGCTTCGTGAACGATGTAGCATCCTTTGAGCTGAAAAGTGACTGAGTTTACCTGAAAAGATGTCTTGCTTGTAGGAAGACCCAGAGCTTGGGATTAAACTCCATTTCTGAAGGGAAACACACAGCACAGTTCTCATCCCTGAAACACACTCTGCTTTAGAGCATGAAGCATGCTCTTGCTTTTTAGAGTCTCTAATAGAGGCAGAAAATTAAGGGTACTCTGAAAAAACGAACGGTGTTTCCTACACATACGGACCATTGCTAGTTCAACTCTGCTTCTGAAACTGATACAAACCACAGTTCCTCTAACAAACAATGCTTCACAGTTAAGAGCAAGAAACGTGTCAGCTACGTGAACGATGTAGCTCTGTTTGAGATGAAAGGTGACTGAGTTTACGTGAAACGAAGTCTTGCTTGTAGGACGATAGAGAGCCTGTGATTTAACTCAGTTTCTGAAGGGAAACACATAGCACAGTTCTCACCATGAAACACACTCTGCGTATATGAAGAAGCACGCTCTTGCTTTCTAGAGTCTCTAATAGAGCAGTAAACGTGAGTGTGCTCAGAACAAAAGACCGGTGTTTCCTACACATACGGACCATTGCTAATTCAACTCTGCTTCTGAAACTGATACTAACCACAAGTCATCTAACATCCAATGCTTTTCAGTTAAGAGCAAGAAACGTGTGAGCTTCGTAAACGATTTATAATCATTTGAGCTGAGAAGTGAATGCGTTTACCTGAAATGATTTGTTGCTTGTAGGAAGACACAGAGCTGTAGTCGATAGCCATCCCAGCATTGGCCTGGAAATTCCAACCCCCACTGAGGCTTCGGTAATGATACGCCCACAATGCGTGGCAGAGGAGGAAGCAGAAGACCAAGGATCGGGAAGAGCTCTCTCTCTGGGTTCCCAGACTCTGGATGCTGGAGGTAGACCGAGCAGAGTTCACCAGAGAACAACACCGGACTGCACTATACCCTTGCCAGACCCTGTAACCTACCCCTTCATTTGTAAGTTATCCCACAACATAAACCTCCCTTTTAACTACGTGGAGTGGCCTTAATAATTTAACCAATACAGAGCCTGGAATTTAACTGCATTTCTGAAGGGAAACACCCAGCACAGTTCTCATCCATGAAACACACTCTGCTTTAAAGCAAGAAGCAAACTCTTGCTTTCTAAGAGTCTATAATACGGCAGGCAACGTGACTGTGGTCAGAACAAAATAACGGTGTTTCCTACACATACGGACCATATCTAGGTCAACTATTCTTCTGAAACTGATACAAACCACAGTTCCTCTAACATGCAATGCTTTCCAGTTAAAAGTGAGAATAGTGTGAGCTTCTTGAACGATGTAGCATCCTTTGAGCTGAAAAGTGACTGAGTTTACCTGAAAAGATGTCTTGCTTGTAGGAAGACCCAGAGCTTGGGTTAAACTCCATTTCTGAAGGGAAACACACAGCACAGTTCTCATCCCTGAAACACACTCTGCTTTAGAGCACGAAGCATGCTCTTGCTTTTTAGAGTCTCTAATAGAGGCAGAAAATTAAGGGTACTCTGAACAAAAGAACGGTGTTTCCTACACATACGGATCATTGCTAGTTCAACTCTGCTTCTGAAACTGAAACAAACCAAAAGTCATCTAACATCCAATGCTTTTCATTTAAG
Source organism: Onychomys leucogaster (assembly GCA_949786385.1). Lineage (NCBI taxonomy): Eukaryota > Metazoa > Chordata > Mammalia > Rodentia > Cricetidae > Onychomys > Onychomys leucogaster. The sequence goes on along the minus strand of CATKUP010000450.1, from coordinate 99,144 downwards.
AGCAAGAATCGTGTGAGCTTCTTTAACGATTTATATTCATTTGAGCTGAAAAGTGACTGTGATTACCTGAAATGATGTCTTGCTTGTAGGAAGACACAGAGGCTGGAATTTAACTCCATTTCTGAAGGGAAACTCACAGCACAGTTCTTATCCATGAAACACACTCTGCTTTAGACCAAGAAGCACACTCTTGCCTTCTAAGAGTCTCTAATACAGCAGGAAACGTGACTGTGGTCAGAACAATATAACGGTGTATCCTACACATACGGACCATATCTACGTCAACTCTTCTTCTGAAACTGATACAAAGCACAGTTCCATTAACATGCAATGCTTTCAAGTTAACAGCGAGAAACGTGTGAGCTTCGTGAATGATGTAGTTTCATTTGAGCTGAAGAGTGACTGAGTTTACCGAAAATGATTTCTTGCTTGTAGGAAGACACAGAGCCTGGGATTTAACTCCATTTCTGAAGGGAAACACACAGCACAGTTCTCATCCATGAAACACACTCTGCTTTAGAGCATGAAGCATGCTCTTGCTTTTTAGAGTCTCTAATACAGACAGAAAATTAAGGGTACTCTGAAAAAACGAACGGTGTTTCCTACACATACGGACCATTGCTAGTTCAACTCTGCTTCTGAAACTGATACAAACCACAGTTCCTCTAACAAACAGTGCTTTACAGTTAAGAGCAAGAAACGTGTCAGCTACGTGAACGATGTAGCATTGTTTGAGCTGAAAGGTGACTGAGTTTACGTGAAACGAAGTCTTGCTTGTAGGAAGATAGAGAGCCTGTGATTTAACTCAGTCTCTGAAGGGAAACACATAGCACAGTTCTCACCATGAAAAACACTCTGCGTATAGGCAGAAGCACGCTCTTGCTTTCTAGAGTCTCTAATAGAGCAGTAAACGTGAGCGTGCTCAGAACAAAAGACCGGTGTTTCCTACACATACGGACCATTGCTAGTTCAACTCTGCTTCTGAAACTGATACAAACCACAAGTCATCTAACATCCAATGCTTTTCAGTTAAGAGCAAGAAACGTGTGAGCTTCGTAAACGATTTATATTCATTTGAGCTGAAAAGTGACTACGTTTACCTGAAATGATTTGTTGCTTGTAGGAAGACACAGAGCTGTAGTCGATAGCCATCCCAGCATTGGCCTGGAAATTCCAACCCCCACTGAGGCTTCGGTAATGATACGCCCACAATGCGTGGCAGAGGAGGAAGCAGAAGACCAAGGATCGGGAAGAGCTCTCTCTCTGGGTTCCCAGACTCTGGATGCTGGAGATAGACCGAGCAGAGTTCGCCAGAGAACAACGCCGGACTGCACTATACCCTTGCCAGACCCTGTAACCTACCCCTTCATTTTTAAGTTATCCCACAACATAAACCTCCCTTTTAACTACGTGGAGTGGCCTTAATAATTTAACCAATACAGAGCCTGGAATTTAACTGCATTTCTGAAGGGAAACACCCAGCACAGTTCTCATCCATGAAACACACTCTGCTTTAAAGCAAGAAGCAAACTCTTGCTTTCTAAGAGTCTATAATTCGTCAGGCAACGTGACAGTGGTCAGAACAAAATAACGGTGTTTCCTACACATACGGACCCTATCTAGGTCAACTCTTCTTCTGAAACTGATACAAACCACAGTTCCTCTAACATGCAATGCTTTCCAGTTAAGAGCGAGAATAGTGTGAGCTTCGTGAACGATGTAGCATCCTTTGAGCTGAAAAGTGACTGAGTTTACCTGAAAAGATGTCTTGCTTGTAGGAAGACCCAGAGCTTGGGATTAAACTCCATTTCTGAAGGGAAACACACAGCACAGTTCTCATCCCTGAAACACACTCTGCTTTAGAGCATGAAGCATGCTCTTGCTTTTTAGAGTCTCTAATAGAGGCAGAAAATTAAGGGTACTCTGAAAAAACGAACGGTGTTTCCTACACATACGGACCATTGCTAGTTCAACTCTGCTTCTGAAACTGATACAAACCACAGTTCCTCTAACAAACAATGCTTCACAGTTAAGAGCAAGAAACGTGTCAGCTACGTGAACGATGTAGCTCTGTTTGAGATGAAAGGTGACTGAGTTTACGTGAAACGAAGTCTTGCTTGTAGGACGATAGAGAGCCTGTGATTTAACTCAGTTTCTGAAGGGAAACACATAGCACAGTTCTCACCATGAAACACACTCTGCGTATAGGAAGAAGCACGCTCTTGCTTTCTAGAGTCTCTAATAGAGCAGTAAAAGTGAGTGTGCTCAGAACAAAAGACCGGTGTTTCCTACACATACGGACCATTGCTAATTCAACTCTGCTTCTGAAACTGATACTAACCACAAGTCATCTAACATCCAATGCTTTTCAGTTAAGAGCAAGAAACGTGTGAGCTTCGTAAACGATTTATAATCATTTGAGCTGAGAAGTGAATGCGTTTACCTGAAATGATTTGTTGCTTGTAGGAAGACACAGAGCTGTAGTCGATAGCCATCCCAGCATTGGCCTGGAAATTCCAACCCCCACTGAGGCTTCGGTAATGATACGCCCACAATGCGTGGCAGAGGAGGAAGCAGAAGACCAAGGATCGGGAAGAGCTCTCTCTCTGGGTTCCCAGACTCTGGATGCTGGAGGTAGACCGAGCAGAGTTCACCAGAGAACAACACCGGACTGCACTATACCCTTGCCAGACCCTGTAACCTACCCCTTCATTTGTAAGTTATCCCACAACATAAACCTCCCTTTTAACTACGTGGAGTGGCCTTAATAATTTAACCAATACAGAGCCTGGAATTTAACTGCATTTCTGAAGGGAAACACCCAGCACAGTTCTCATCCATGAAACACACTCTGCTTTAAAGCAAGAAGCAAACTCTTGCTTTCTAAGAGTCTATAATACGGCAGGCAACGTGACTGTGGTCAGAACAAAATAACGGTGTTTCCTACACATACGGACCCTATCTAGGTCAACTCTTCTTCTGAAACTGATACAAACCACAGTTCCTCTAACATGCAATGCTTTCCAGTTAAAAGTGAGAATAGTGTGAGCTTCTTGAACGATGTAGCATCCTTTGAGCTGAAAAGTGACTGAGTTTACCTGAAAAGATGTCTTGCTTGTAGGAAGACCCAGAGCTTGGGTTAAACTCCATTTCTGAAGGGAAACACACAGCACAGTTCTCATCCCTGAAACACACTCTGCTTTAGAGCACGAAGCATGCTCTTGCTTTTTAGAGTCTCTAATAGAGGCAGAAAATTAAGGGTACTCTGAACAAAAGAACGGTGTTTCCTACACATACGGATCATTGCTAGTTCAACTCTGCTTCTGAAACTGAAACAAACCAAAAGTCATCTAACATCCAATGCTTTTCATTTAAGAGCAAGAATCGTGTGAGCTTCTTTAACGATTTATATTCATTTGAGCTGAAAAGTGACTGTGTTTACCCGAAATGATGTCTTGCTTGTAGGAAGACACATAGACTGGAATTTAGCTCTGTTTCTGAAGGGAAACATATAGCACAGTTCTCATCCATGAAACACACTCTGCTTTAGAGCAAGAAGCACACTCTTGCTTTCTAAGTGTCTCTAATACAGCAGGAAACGTGACTGTGGTCAGAAAAAAATAACGGTGTATCCTACAAAAAAGGACCATATCTACGTCAACTCTTCTTCTGAAACTGATACAAAGCACAGTTGCATTAACATGCAATGCTTTCAAGTTAAGAGCGAGAAACATGTGTTCTTCGTGAACGATGTTGCTTCCTTTGAGCTGAAAAGTGATTGAGTTTACCTGAAATGATGTCTTGCTTGTAGGAAGACACAGAGCCTGGGATTTAACTCCATTTCTGAAGGGAAACACACAGCACAATTCTCATCCGTGAAACACTCTCTGCTTTAGAGCATGAAGCATGCTCTTGCTTTCTAGAGTCTCTAATAGAGCCAGACACTTGAGGGTACTCAGAACAAATGAACGGTGTTTCCTACACATACGGACCATTGCTAGTTCAACTCTGCTTCTGAAATTGTTACAAACCACAAGTCATCTAACATCCAATGCTTTTCAGTTTAGAGCAAGAAACGTGTGAGCTTACTAATGATTTATATTCATTTGAGCTGAAAAGTGACTGTGTTTACCTGAAATGATGTCTTGCTTGTAGGAAGACCCAGAGCTTGGGTTAAACTCCATTTCTGAAGGGAAACACACAGCACAGTTCTCATCCCTGAAACACACTCTGCTTTAGAGCACGAAGCATGCTCTTGCTTTTTAGAGTCTCTAATAGAGGCAGAAAATTAAGGGTACTCTGAACAAAAGAACGGTGTTTCCTACACATACGGATCATTGCTAGTTCAACTCTGCTTCTGAAACTGAAACAAACCAAAAGTCATCTAACATCCAATGCTTTTCATTTAAGAGCAAGAATCGTGTGAGCTTCTTTAACGATTTATATTCATTTGAGCTGAAAAGTGACTGTGTTTACCCGAAATGATGTCTTGCTTGTAGGAAGACACATAGACTGGAATTTAGCTCTGTTTCTGAAGGGAAACATATAGCACAGTTCTCATCCATGAAACACACTCTGCTTTAGAGCAAGAAGCACACTCTTGCTTTCTAAGTGTCTCTAATACAGCAGGAAACGTGACTGTGGTCAGAAAAAAATAACGGTGTATCCTACAAAAAAGGACCATATCTACGTCAACTCTTCTTCTGAAACTGATACAAAGCACAGTTGCATTAACATGCAATGCTTTCAAGTTAAGAGCGAGAAACATGTGTTCTTCGTGAACGATGTTGCTTCCTTTGAGCTGAAAAGTGATTGAGTTTACCTGAAATGATGTCTTGCTTGTAGGAAGACACAGAGCCTGGGATTTAACTCCATTTCTGAAGGGAAACACACAGCACAATTCTCATCCGTGAAACACTCTCTGCTTTAGAGCATGAAGCATGCTCTTGCTTTCTAGAGTCTCTAATAGAGCCAGACACTTGAGGGTACTCAGAACAAATGAACGGTGTTTCCTACACATACGGACCATTGCTAGTTCAACTCTGCTTCTGAAATTGTTACAAACCACAAGTCATCTAACATCCAATGCTTTTCAGTTTAGAGCAAGAAACGTGTGAGCTTACTAATGATTTATATTCATTTGAGCTGAAAAGTGACTGTGTTTACCTGAAATGATGTCTTGCTTGTAGGAAGACACAGAGGCGGGAATTTAACTCCATTTCTGAAGGGAAACACACAGCATAGTTCTCATCCATGAAACACACTCTGCTTTAGAGCAAGAAGCATGCTCTTGCTTTCCAGAGTCTCTAATAGAGCCAGGAACATGAGGGTACTCAGCTCAAAAGAACGGTGTTTCCTACACATACGGACCAATGTTAGCTCAACTCTGCTTCTGAAACTGATACAAACCACAGGTCCTCTAAAATCCAATGCTTTACAGTTAAGAGCAAGATACATGTCAGCTACGTGAACAATGTAGCTTTGTTTGAGCTGAAAGGAGACTGAGTTTACGTGAAACGAAGTCTTGCTTGTAGGAAGATAGAGAGCCTGTGATTTAACTCAATTTCTGAAGGGAAACACACAGCACAGTTCTCATGATGAAACACACTCTGCGTATAGGAAGAAGCACGCTCTTGCTTTCTAGAATCTCTAATAGAGCGGGCAACATGACTGTGGTCAGAACAAAATAACGGTGTTTCCTACACGTACGGACCATATCTAGGTCAACTCTACTTCTGAAACTAATACAAACCACAGTTCCTCTAACATGCAATGCTTTCCAGTTAAGAGCGAGAAACGTGTGAGCTTCGTGAACAATGTAGCTTCCTTTGAGCTGAAAAGTGACTGAGTTTACCTGAAAAGATGCCTTGCTTGTAGGAAGACACAGAGCCTGGGATTTAACTCCATTTCTGAAGGGAAACACACAGCACAGTACTCATCCATGAAACACACTCTGCTTTAGAGCACAAAGCATGTTTTTGATTTTTGGAGTGTCTAATAGAGGCAGAAAATTAAGGGTACTCTGAACAAAAGAACGGTGTTTCCTACACATACGGACCATTGAAGTTCAACTCTGCTTCTGAAACTGAAACAAACCAAAAGTCATCTAACATCCAATTCTTTCATTTAAGAGCAAGAATCGTGTGAGCTTCATTAACGATTTATATTCATTTGAGCTGAAAAGTGACTGTGTTTACCTGAAATGATGTCTTGCTTGTAGGAAGACACATAGCCTGGAATTTAACTCTGTTTCTGAAGGGAAACACATAGCACAGTTCTCATCCATGATACACACTCTGCTATAGAGCAAGAAGCACACTCTTGCTTTCTAAGTGTCTCTAATACAGCAGGAAACGTGACTGTGGTCAGAAAAAAATAATGGTGTATCCTACAAAAAAGGACCATATCTACGTCAACTCTTCTTCTGAAACTGATACCAAGCACAGTTCCATTAACATGCAATGCTTTCAAGTTAAGAGCGAGAAACGTGTGTGCTTCGTGAACGATGTTGCTTCCTTTGAGCTGAAAAGTGATTGAGTTTACCTGAAATGATGTCTTGCTTGTAGGAAGACACAGAGCCTGGGATTTAACTCGATTTCTGAAGGGAAACACACAGCACAATTCTCATCCGTGAAACACTCTCTGCTTTAGAGCGTGAAGCATGCTCTTGCTTTCTAGAGTCTCTAATAGAGCCAGAAACTTGAGGGTACTCAGAACAAATGAACGGTGTTTCCTACACATACGGACCATTGCTAGTTCAAGTCTGCTTCTGAAACTGTTACAAACCACAAGTCCTCTAACATGCAATGCTTTCCAGTTAAGAGCGAGAAACGTGTGAGCTTCGTGAATGATGTAGCTTCCTTTGAGCTGAAAAGTGACTGAGTTTACCTGAAAAGATGCCTTGCTTTTAGGAAGACACAGACCCTGGGATTTAACTCCATTTCTGAAGGGAAACACACAGAACAGTTCTCACCATGAAACACACTCTGCCTATAGGAATAAGCATGCTCTTGCTTTCTAGAGTCTCTAAAAGGGTAGGAAAATTGACTGTAGTCAGAACAAAATAATGGTGTGTCCTACACATACGGACCATTGCTAGGACAACTCTTCTTCTGAAACTGATACAAACCACAAGTCATCTACCATGCAATGCTTTCCATTTAAGAGCGAGAAACCTGTGAGCTTCGTGAACGATGTAGCTTCCTTTGAGCTGAAAAGTGACTGAGTTTACCTGAAAAGATGTCTTGCTTGTAGGAATTCACAGAGCCTGGGATTTAACTCCATTTCGGTAGGGAAACACACAGCACAGTTCTCATCCATGAAACACACTCGGCTTTAGAACACAAAGCATGCTCTTGCTTCCTGGAGACTCTAATAGAGCCAGAAACTTGAGGGTACTCAGAACAAAAGAATGGTGTTTCCTATACATATGGACCATTTCTAGTTCAACTCTGCTTCTGAAACTGATACAAACCAGAAGTCATCTAACATCCAATGCTTTTCATTTAAGAGCATGAATCGTGTGATCTTCGTTAACGATTTATATTCATTTGAGCTGAAAAGTGACTGCGTTTACCTGAAATGGTTTGTTGCTTGTAGGAAGACACAGAGCTGTAGTCGATAGCCATCCCAGCATTGGCCTGAAAATTCCAACCCCCACTTTGGCTTCGGTAATGGTACGCCCACAAGCTGTGGCAGAGGAGGAAGCAGAAGACCAAGGATCGGGAAGAGCTCTCTCTCTGGGTTCCCAGACTCTGGATGCTGGAGGTAGACCAAGCAGAGTTCGCCAGAGAACAACGCCGGACTGCACTATACCCTTGCCATTCCCTGTAACCTACCCCTTCATTTGTAAGTTATCCCAGAACATAAACCTCCCTTTTAACTACGTGGAGTGGCCTTAATAATTTAACCAATACAGAGCCTGGAATTTAACTCCATTTCTGAAGGGAAACACCCAGCACAGTTCTCATCCATGAAACACACTCTGCTTTAAAGCAAGAAGCAAACTCTTGCTTTCTAAGAGTCTATAATACGTCAGGCAACGTGACTGTGGTCAGAACAAAATAACGGTGTTTCCTACACATACGGACCATATCTAGGTCAACTCTTCTTCTGAAACTGATACAAACCACAGTTCCTCTAACATGCAATTCTTTCCAGTTAAGAGCGAGAATAGTGTGAGCTTCGTGAATGATGTAGCATCCTTTGAGCTGAAAAGTGACTGAGTTTACCTGAAAAGATGTCTTGCTTGTAGGAAGACCCAGAGCTTGGCATTAAACTCCATTTCTGATGGGAAACACACAGCACAGTTCTCATCCCTGAAACAAACTCTGCTTTAGAGCACGAAGCAAGCTCTTGCTTTTTAGAGTCTCTAATAGAGCCAGAAAATTAAGGGTACTCTGAACAAAAGAACTGTGTTTCCTACATATACGGATCATTGCTAGTTCAACTGTGCTTCTGAAACTGAAACAAACCAAAAGTCATCTAACATCAAATTCTTTCATTTAAGAGCAAGAATCGTGTGAGCTTCATTAACGATTTATATTCATTTGAGCTGAAAAGTGACTGTGTTTACCTGAAATGATGTCTTGCTTGTAGGAATACACATAGCCTGGAATTTAACTCCATTTCTGAAGGGAAACACACAGCACAATTCTCATCCGTGAAACACTCTCTGCTCTAGAGCATGAAGCATGCTCTTGCTTTCTAGAGTCTCTTATAGAGCCAGAAACTTGAGGGTACTCAGAAGAAATGAACGGTGTTTCCTACACATAGGGACCATTGCTAGTTCAACTCTGCTTCTGAAACTGTTACAAACCACAAGTCCTCTAACATCCAATGCTTTACAGTTAAGAGCAAGATACGTGTCAGCTACGTGAACGATGTAGCTTTGTTTGAGCTGAAAGGAGACTGAGTTTACGTAAAACGAAGTCTTGCTTGTAGGAAGATAGAGAGCCTGTGATTTAACTCAATTTCTGAAGGGAAACACACAGCACAGTTCTCATGATGAAACACACTCTGCGTATAGGAAGAAGCACGCTCTTGCTTTCTAGAATTTCTAATAGAGCAGGCAACGTGACTGTGGTCAGAACAAAATAACGGTGTTTCCTACACGTACGGACCATATCTAGGTCAACTCTTCTTCTGAAACTGATACAAACCACAGTTCCTCTAACATGCAATGCTTTCCAGTTAAGAGCGAGAAACGTGTGAGCTTCGTGAACGATGTAGCATCCTTTGAGCTGAAAAGTGACTGAGTTTACCTGAAAAGATGTCTTGCTTGTAGGAAGACCCAGAGCTTGGGATTAAACTCCATTTCTGAAGGGAAACACACAGCACAGTTCTCATCCCTGAAACACACTCTGCTTTAGAGCATGAAGCATGCTCTTGCTTTTTAGAGTCTCTAATAGAGGCAGAAAATTAAGGGTACTCTGAAAAAACGAACGGTGTTTCCTACACATACGGACCATTGCTAGTTCAACTCTGCTTCTGAAACTGATACAAACCACAGTTCCTCTAACAAACAATGCTTTACAGTTAAGAGCAAGAAACGTGTCAGCTACGTGAAGGATGTAGCTTTGTTTGAGCTGAAAGGTGACTGAGTTTACGTGAAACGAAGTCTTGCTTGTAGGAAGATAGAGAGCCTGTGATTTAACTCAGTTTCTGAAGGGAAACACACAGCACAGTTCTCATGATGAAACACACTCTGCGTATAGGAAGAAGCACGCTCTTGCTTTCTAGAGTCTCTAATAGAGCAGTAAACGTGAGTGTGCTCAGAACAAAAGACCGGTGTTTCCTACACATACGGACCATTGCTAATTCAACTCTGCTTCTGAAACTGATACAAACCACAAGTCATCTAACATCCAATGCTTTTCAGTTAAGAGCAAGAAACGTGTGAGCTTCGTAAACGATTTATAATCATTTGAGCTGAAAAGTGACTGCGTTTACCTGAAATGATTTGTTGCTTGTAGGAAGACACAGAGCTGTAGTCGATAGCCATCCCAGCATTGGCCTGGAAATTCCAACCCCCACTGAGGCTTCGGTAATGATACGCCCACAATGCGTGGCAGAGGAGGAAGCAGAAGACCAAGGATCAGGAAGAGCTCTCTCTCTGGGTTCCCAGACTCTGGATGCTGGAGGTAGACCGAGCAGAGTTCGCCAGAGAACAACGCCGGACTGCACTATACCCTTGCCAGACCCTGTAACCTACCCCTTCATTTGTAAGTTATCCCACAACATAAACCTCCCTTTTAACTACGTGGAGTGGCCTTAATAATTTAACCAATACAGAGCCTGGAATTTAACTCCATTTCTGAAGGGAAACACCCAGCACAGTTCTCATCCATGAAACACACTCTGCTTTAAAGCAAGAAGCAACTCTTGCTTTCTAAGAGTCTATAATACGGCAGGCAACGTGACTGTGGTCAGAACAAAATAACGGTGTTTCCTTCACCTACGGACCATATCTAGGTCAACTCTTCTTCTGAAACTGATACAAACCACAGTTCCTCTAACATGCAATGCTTTCCAGTTAAGAGCGAGAATAGTGTGAGCTTCGTGATCGATGTAGCATCCTTTGAGCTGAAAAGTGACTGAGTTTACCTGAAAAGATGTCTTGCTTGTAGGAAGACCCAGAGTTTGGGATTAAACTCCATTTCTGAAGGGAAACACACAGCACAGTTCTCATCCCTGAAACACACTCTGCTTTAGAGCACGAAGCATGCTCTTGCTTTTTAGAGTCTCTAATAGAGGCAGAAAATTAAGGGTACTCTGAACAAAAGAACGGTGTTTCCTACACATACGGATCATTGCTAGTTCAACTCTGCTTCTGAAACTGAAACAAACCAAAAGTCATCTAACATCCAATGCTTTTCATTTAAGAGCAAGAATCGTGTGAGCTTCTTTAACGATTTATATTCATTTGAGCTGAAAAGTGACTGTGTTTACCTGAAATGATGTCTTGCTTGTAGGAAGACACATAGCCTGGAATTTAACTCCATTTCTGAAGGGAAACACACAGCACAATTCTCATCCGTGAAACACTCTCTGCTCTAGAGCATGAAGCATGCTCTTGCTTTCTAGAGTCTCTTATAGAGCCAGAAACTTGAGGGTACTCAGAAGAAATGAACGGTGTTTCCTACACATACGGACCATTGCTAGTTCAACTCTGCTTCTGAAACTGTTACAAACCACAAGTCCTCTAACATCCAATGCTTTACAGTTAAGAGCAAGATACGTGTCAGCTACGTGAACGATGTAGCTTTGTTTGAGCTGAAAGGAGACTGAGTTTACGTAAAACGAAGTCTTGCTTGTAGGAAGATAGAGAGCCTGTGATTTAACTCAATTTCTGAAGGGAAACACACAGCACAGTTCTCATGATGAAACACACTCTGCGTATAGGAAGAAGCACGCTCTTGCTTTCTAGAATTTCTAATAGAGCAGGCAACGTGACTGTGGTCAGAACAAAATAACGGTGTTTCCTACACGTACGGACCATATCTAGGTCAACTCTTCTTCTGAAACTGATACAAACCACAGTTCCTCTAACATGCAATGCTTTCCAGTTAAGAGCGAGAAACGTGTGAGCTTCGTGAACGATGTAGCATCCTTTGAGCTGAAAAGTGACTGAGTTTACCTGAAAAGATGTCTTGCTTGTAGGAAGACCCAGAGCTTGGGATTAAACTCCATTTCTGAAGGGAAACACACAGCACAGTTCTCATCCCTGAAACACACTCTGCTTTAGAGCATGAAGCATGCTCTTGCTTTTTAGAGTCTCTAATAGAGGCAGAAAATTAAGGGTACTCTGAAAAAACGAACGGTGTTTCCTACACATACGGACCATTGCTAGTTCAACTCTGCTTCTGAAACTGATACAAACCACAGTTCCTCTAACAAACAATGCTTTACAGTTAAGAGCAAGAAACGTGTCAGCTACGTGAAGGATGTAGCTTTGTTTGAGCTGAAAGGTGACTGAGTTTACGTGAAACGAAGTCTTGCTTGTAGGAAGATAGAGAGCCTGTGATTTAACTCAGTTTCTGAAGGGAAACACACAGCACAGTTCTCATGATGAAACACACTCTGCGTATAGGAAGAAGCACGCTCTTGCTTTCTAGAGTCTCTAATAGAGCAGTAAACGTGAGTGTGCTCAGAACAAAAGACAGGTGTTTCCTACACATACGGACCATTGCTAATTCAACTCTGCTTCTGAAACTGATACAAACCACAAGTCATCTAACATCCAATGCTTTTCAGTTAAGAGCAAGAAACGTGTGAGCTTCGTAAACGATTTATAATCATTTGAGCTGAAAAGTGACTGCGTTTACCTGAAATGATTTGTTGCTTGTAGGAAGACACAGAGCTGTAGTCGATAGCCATCCCAGCATTGGCCTGGAAATTCCAACCCCCACTGAGGCTTCGGTAATGATACGCCCACAATGCGTGGCAGAGGAGGAAGCAGAAGACCAAGGATCGGGAAGAGCTCTCTCTCTGGGTTCCCAGACTCTGGATGCTGGAGGTAGACCGAGCAGAGTTCGCCAGAGAACAACGCCGGACTGCACTATACCCTTGCCAGACCCTGTAACCTACCCCTTCATTTGTAAGTTATCCCACAACATAAACCTCCCTTTTAACTACGTGGAGTGGCCTTAATAATTTAACCAATACAGAGCCTGGAATTTAACTCCATTTCTGAAGGGAAACACCCAGCACAGTTCTCATCCATGAAACACACTCTGCTTTAAAGCAAGAAGCAACTCTTGCTTTCTAAGAGTCTATAATACGGCAGGCAACGTGACTGTGGTCAGAACAAAATAACGGTGTTTCCTTCACCTACGGACCATATCTAGGTCAACTCTTCTTCTGAAACTGATACAAACCACAGTTCCTCTAACATGCAATGCTTTCCAGTTAAGAGCGAGAATAGTGTGAGCTTCGTGATCGATGTAGCATCCTTTGAGCTGAAAAGTGACTGAGTTTACCTGAAAAGATGTCTTGCTTGTAGGAAGACCCAGAGTTTGGGATTAAACTCCATTTCTGAAGGGAAACACACAGCACAGTTCTCATCCCTGAAACACACTCTGCTTTAGAGCACGAAGCATGCTCTTGCTTTTTAGAGTCTCTAATAGAGGCAGAAAATTAAGGGTACTCTGAACAAAAGAACGGTGTTTCCTACACATACGGATCATTGCTAGTTCAACTCTGCTTCTGAAACTGAAACAAACCAAAAGTCATCTAACATCCAATGCTTTTCATTTAAGAGCAAGAATCGTGTGAGCTTCTTTAACGATTTATATTCATTTGAGCTGAAAAGTGACTGTGTTTACCTGAAATGATGTCTTGCTTGTAGGAAGACACATAGCCTGGAATTTAGCTCTGTTTCTGAAGGGAAACACATAGCACATTTCTCATCCGTGAAACACACTCTGCTTTAGAGCAAGAAGCACACTCTTGCTTTCTAAGTGTCTCTAATACAGCAGGAAACGTGACTGTGGTCAGAAAAAAATAACGGTGTATCCTACAAAAAAGGACCATATCTACGTCAACTCTTCTTCTGAAACTGATACAAAGCACAGTTGCATTAACATGCAATGCTTTCAAGTTAAGAGCAAGAAACATGTGTTCTTCGTGAACGATGTTGCTTCCTTTGAGCTGAAAAGTGATTGAGTTTACCTGAAATGATGTCTTGCTTGTAGGAAGACACAGAGCCTGGGATTTAACTCGATTTCTGAAGGGAAACACACAGCACAATTCTCATCCGTGAAACACTCTCTGCTTTAGAGCATGAAGCATGCTCTTGCTTTCTAGAGTCTCTAATAGAGCCAGAAACTTGAGGGTACTCAGAACAAAGGAACGGTGTTTCCTACACATACGGACAATTGCTAGTTCAACTCTGATTCTGAAATTGTTACAAACCGCAAGTCATCTAACATCCAATGCTTTTCAGTTTAGAGCAAGAAACGTGTGAGCTTACTAATGATTCATATTCATTTGAGCTGAAAAGTGACTGTGTTTACCTGAAATGATGTCTTGCTTGTAGGAAGACACAGAGGCGGGAATTTAACTCCATTTCTGAAGGGAAATACACAGCATAGTTATCATCCATGAAACACACTCTGCTTTAGAGCAAGAAGCATGCTCTTGTTTTCCAGAGTCTCTAATAGAGCCAGGAACATGAGGGTACTCAGCTCAAAAGAACGGTGTTTCCTACACATACGGACCATTGTTATCTCAACTCTGCTTCTGAAACTGATACAAACCACAGGTCCTCTAACATCCAATGCTTTACAGTTAAGAGCAAGATACATGTCAGCTACGTGAACAATGTAGCTTTTTTTGAGCTGAAAGGAGACTGAGTTTACGTGAAACGAAGTCTTGCTTGTAGGAAGATAGAGAGCCTGTGATCTAACTCCATTTCTGAAGGGAAACACACAGCACAGTTCTCATGATGAAACACACTCTGTGTATAGGAAGAAGCACGCTCTTGCTTTCTAGAATCTCCAATAGAGCAGGCAACGTGATTGTGGTCAGAACAAAATAACGGTGTTTCCTACACGTACGGACCATATCTAGGTCAACTCTACTTCTGAAACTAATACAAACCACAGTTCCTCTAACATGCTATGCTTTCCAGTTAAGTGCGAGAAACCTGTGAGCTTTGTGAACGATGTAGCTTCCTTTGAGCTGAAAAGTGACTGAGTTTACCTGAAAAGATACCTTGCTTGTAGGAAGACACAGAGCCTGGGATTTAACTCCATTTCTGAAGGGAAAAACACAGCACAGTTCTCACCATGAAACACACTCTGCCTATAGGAATAAGCAAGCTCTTGCTTTCTAGAGTCTCTAAAAGAGCAGGAATATTGACTGTAGTCAGAACAAAATAATGGTGTGTCCTACACATACGAACCATTGCTAGGACCACTCTTCTTCTGAAACTGATACAAACCACAAGTCATCTACCATGCAATGCTTTCCATTTAAGAGCGAGAAACCTGTGAGCTTCGTGAACGATGTAGCTTCCTTTGAGCTGAAAAGTGACTGAGTTTACCTGAAAAGATGTCTTGCTTGTAGGAAGACACAGAGCCTGGGATTTAACTCCATTTCTGAAGGGAAACACACAGCACAGTTGTCTTCCATGAAACACACTCGGCTTTAGAACACGAAGCATGCTCTTGCTTTCTAGAGTCTCTAATAAAGCCAGGAACATGAGGGTACTCAGAACAAAAGAACGGTGTTTGCTACACATACGGACCATTGGTAGTTCAACTCTTCTTCTGAAACTGATACAAACCACAGTTCCTCTAACATCCAATGCTTTACAGTTAAGAGCAAGAAACGTGTCAGCTACGTGAACGATGTAGCTTTGTTTGAGCTGAAAGGTGACTGAGTTTACGTGAAACGAAGTCTTGCTTGTAGGAAGATAGAGAGCCTGTGATTTAACTCAATTTCTGAAGGGAAACACATAGCACAGTTCTCACCATGAAACACACTCTGCGTATAGGAAGAAGCACGCTCTTGCTTTCTAGAGTCTCTAATAGAGCAGTAAACGTGAGTGTGCTCAGAATAAAAGACCGGTGTTTCCTACACATACGGACCATTGCTAGTTCAACTCTGCTTCTGAAACTGATACAAACCACAAGTCATCTAACATCCAATGCTTTTCAGTTAAGAGCAAGAAACGTGTGAGCTTCGTAATCGATTTATAATCATTTGAGCTGAAAAGTGACTGCGTTAACCTGAAATGATTTGTTGCTTGTAGGAAGACACAGAGCTGTAGTCGATAGCCATCCCAGCATTGGCCTGAAAATTCCAACCCCCACTTTGGCTTCGGTAATGGTACGCCCACAAGGTGTGGCAGAGGAGGAAGTAGAAGACCAAGGATCGGGAACAGCTCTCTCTCTGAGTTCCCAGACTCTGGATGCTGGAGGTAGACCAAGCAGAGTTCGCCAGAGAACAACGCCGGACTGCACTATACCCTTGCCAGTCCCTGTAACCTACCCCTTCATTTGTAAGTTATCCCAGAACATGAACCTCCCTTTTAACTACGTGGAGTGGCCTTAATAATTTAACCAATACAGAGCCTGGAATTTAACTCCATTTCTGAAGGGAAACACCCAGCACAGTTCTCATCCATGAAACACACTCTGCTTTAAAGCAAGAAGCAAACTCTTGCTTTCTAAGAGTCTATAATACGTCAGACAACATGACTGTGGTCAGAACAAAATAACGGTGTTTCCTACACATACGGACCATATCTAGGTCAACTCTTCTTCTGAAACTGATACAAACCACAATTCCTCTAACATGCAATGCTTTCCAGTTAAGAGCGAGAATAGTGTGAGCTTCGTGAATGATGTAGCATCCTTTGAGCTGAAAAGTGACTGAGTTTACCTGAAAAGATGTCTTGCTTGTAGGAAGACCCAGAGCTTGGCATTAAACTCCATTTCTGATGGGAAACACACAGCACAGTTCTCATCCCTGAAACAAACTCTGCTTTAGAGCACGAAGCAAGCTCTTGCTTTTTAGAGTCTCTAATAGAGCCAGAAAATTAAGGGTACTCTGAACAAAAGAACTGTGTTTCCTACATATACGGATCATTGCTAGTTCAACTGTGCTTCTGAAACTGAAACAAACCAAAAGTCATCTAACATCAAATTCTTTCATTTAAGAGCAAGAATCGTGTGAGCTTCATTAACGATTTATATTCATTTGAGCTGAAAAGTGACTGTGTTTACCTGAAATGATGTCTTGCTTGTAGGAATACACATAGCCTGGAATTTAACTCCATTTCTGAAGGGAAACACACAGCACAATTCTCATCCGTGAAACACTCTCTGCTCTAGAGCATGAAGCATGCTCTTGCTTTCTAGAGTCTCTTATAGAGCCAGAAACTTGAGGGTACTCAGAAGAAATGAACGGTGTTTCCTACACATAGGGACCATTGCTAGTTCAACTCTGCTTCTGAAACTGTTACAAACCACAAGTCCTCTAACATCCAATGCTTTACAGTTAAGAGCAAGATACGTGTCAGCTACGTGAACGATGTAGCTTTGTTTGAGCTGAAAGGAGACTGAGTTTACGTAAAACGAAGTCTTGCTTGTAGGAAGATAGAGAGCCTGTGATTTAACTCAATTTCTGAAGGGAAACACACAGCACAGTTCTCATGATGAAACACACTCTGCGTATAGGAAGAAGCACGCTCTTGCTTTCTAGATTTTCTAATAGAGCAGGCAACGTGACTGTGGTCAGAACAAAATAACGGTGTTTCCTACACGTACGGACCATATCTAGGTCAACTCTTCTTCTGAAACTGATACAAACCACAGTTCCTCTAACATGCAATGCTTTCCAGTTAAGAGCGAGAAACGTGTGAGCTTCGTGAACGATGTAGCATCCTTTGAGCTGAAAAGTGACTGAGTTTACCTGAAAAGATGTCTTGCTTGTAGGAAGACCCAGAGCTTGGGATTAAACTCCATTTCTGAAGGGAAACACACAGCACAGTTCTCATCCCTGAAACACACTCTGCTTTAGAGCATGAAGCATGCTCTTGCTTTTTAGAGTCTCTAATAGAGGCAGAAAATTAAGGGTACTCTGAAAAAACGAACGGTGTTTCCTACACATACGGACCATTGCTAGTTCAACTCTGCTTCTGAAACTGATACAAACCACAGTTCCTCTAACAAACAATGCTTTACAGTTAAGAGCAAGAAACGTGTCAGCTACGTGAAGGATGTAGCTTTGTTTGAGCTGAAAGGTGACTGAGTTTACGTGAAACGAAGTCTTGCTTGTAGGAAGATAGAGAGCCTGTGATTTAACTCAGTTTCTGAAGGGAAACACACAGCACAGTTCTCATGATGAAACACACTCTGCGTATAGGAAGAAGCACGCTCTTGCTTTCTAGAGTCTCTAATAGAGCAGTAAACGTGAGTGTGCTCAGAACAAAAGACAGGTGTTTCCTACACATACGGACCATTGCTAATTCAACTCTGCTTCTGAAACTGATACAAACCACAAGTCATCTAACATCCAATGCTTTTCAGTTAAGAGCAAGAAACGTGTGAGCTTCGTAAACGATTTATAATCATTTGAGCTGAAAAGTGACTGCGTTTACCTGAAATGATTTGTTGCTTGTAGGAAGACACAGAGCTGTAGTCGATAGCCATCCCAGCATTGGCCTGGAAATTCCAACCCCCACTGAGGCTTCGGTAATGATACGCCCACAATGCGTGGCAGAGGAGGAAGCAGAAGACCAAGGATCGGGAAGAGCTCTCTCTCTGGGTTCCCAGACTCTGGATGCTGGAGGTAGACCGAGCAGAGTTCGCCAGAGAACAACGCCGGACTGCACTATACCCTTGCCAGACCCTGTAACCTACCCCTTCATTTGTAAGTTATCCCACAACATAAACCTCCCTTTTAACTACGTGGAGTGGCCTTAATAATTTAACCAATACAGAGCCTGGAATTTAACTCCATTTCTGAAGGGAAACACCCAGCACAGTTCTCATCCATGAAACACACTCTGCTTTAAAGCAAGAAGCAACTCTTGCTTTCTAAGAGTCTATAATACGGCAGGCAACGTGACTGTGGTCAGAACAAAATAACGGTGTTTCCTTCACCTACGGACCATATCTAGGTCAACTCTTCTTCTGAAACTGATACAAACCACAGTTCCTCTAACATGCAATGCTTTCCAGTTAAGAGCGAGAATAGTGTGAGCTTCGTGATCGATGTAGCATCCTTTGAGCTGAAAAGTGACTGAGTTTACCTGAAAAGATGTCTTGCTTGTAGGAAGACCCAGAGTTTGGGATTAAACTCCATTTCTGAAGGGAAACACACAGCACAGTTCTCATCCCTGAAACACACTCTGCTTTAGAGCACGAAGCATGCTCTTGCTTTTTAGAGTCTCTAATAGAGGCAGAAAATTAAGGGTACTCTGAACAAAAGAACGGTGTTTCCTACACATACGGATCATTGCTAGTTCAACTCTGCTTCTGAAACTGAAACAAACCAAAAGTCATCTAACATCCAATGCTTTTCATTTAAGAGCAAGAATCGTGTGAGCTTCTTTAACGATTTATATTCATTTGAGCTGAAAAGTGACTGTGTTTACCTGAAATGATGTCTTGCTTGTAGGAAGACACATAGCCTGGAATTTAACTCCATTTCTGAAGGGAAACACACAGCACAATTCTCATCCGTGAAACACTCTCTGCTCTAGAGCATGAAGCATGCTCTTGCTTTCTAGAGTCTCTTATAGAGCCAGAAACTTGAGGGTACTCAGAAGAAATGAACGGTGTTTCCTACACATACGGACCATTGCTAGTTCAACTCTGCTTCTGAAACTGTTACAAACCACAAGTCCTCTAACATCCAATGCTTTACAGTTAAGAGCAAGATACGTGTCAGCTACGTGAACGATGTAGCTTTGTTTGAGCTGAAAGGAGACTGAGTTTACGTAAAACGAAGTCTTGCTTGTAGGAAGATAGAGAGCCTGTGATTTAACTCAATTTCTGAAGGGAAACACACAGCACAGTTCTCATGATGAAACACACTCTGCGTATAGGAAGAAGCACGCTCTTGCTTTCTAGAATTTCTAATAGAGCAGGCAACGTGACTGTGGTCAGAACAAAATAACGGTGTTTCCTACACGTACGGACCATATCTAGGTCAACTCTTCTTCTGAAACTGATACAAACCACAGTTCCTCTAACATGCAATGCTTTCCAGTTAAGAGCGAGAAACGTGTGAGCTTCGTGAACGATGTAGCATCCTTTGAGCTGAAAAGTGACTGAGTTTACCTGAAAAGATGTCTTGCTTGTAGGAAGACCCAGAGCTTGGGATTAAACTCCATTTCTGAAGGGAAACACACAGCACAGTTCTCATCCCTGAAACACACTCTGCTTTAGAGCATGAAGCATGCTCTTGCTTTTTAGAGTCTCTAATAGAGGCAGAAAATTAAGGGTACTCTGAAAAAACGAACGGTGTTTCCTACACATACGGACCATTGCTAGTTCAACTCTGCTTCTGAAACTGATACAAACCACAGTTCCTCTAACAAACAATGCTTTACAGTTAAGAGCAAGAAACGTGTCAGCTACGTGAAGGATGTAGCTTTGTTTGAGCTGAAAGGTGACTGAGTTTACGTGAAACGAAGTCTTGCTTGTAGGAAGATAGAGAGCCTGTGATTTAACTCAGTTTCTGAAGGGAAACACACAGCACAGTTCTCATGATGAAACACACTCTGCGTATAGGAAGAAGCACGCTCTTGCTTTCTAGAGTCTCTAATAGAGCAGTAAACGTGAGTGTGCTCAGAACAAAAGACAGGTGTTTCCTACACATACGGACCATTGCTAATTCAACTCTGCTTCTGAAACTGATACAAACCACAAGTCATCTAACATCCAATGCTTTTCAGTTAAGAGCAAGAAACGTGTGAGCTTCGTAAACGATTTATAATCATTTGAGCTGAAAAGTGACTGCGTTTACCTGAAATGATTTGTTGCTTGTAGGAAGACACAGAGCTGTAGTCGATAGCCATCCCAGCATTGGCCTGGAAATTCCAACCCCCACTGAGGCTTCGGTAATGATACGCCCACAATGCGTGGCAGAGGAGGAAGCAGAAGACCAAGGATCGGGAAGAGCTCTCTCTCTGGGTTCCCAGACTCTGGATGCTGGAGGTAGACCGAGCAGAGTTCGCCAGAGAACAACGCCGGACTGCACTATACCCTTGCCAGACCCTGTAACCTACCCCTTCATTTGTAAGTTATCCCACAACATAAACCTCCCTTTTAACTACGTGGAGTGGCCTTAATAATTTAACCAATACAGAGCCTGGAATTTAACTCCATTTCTGAAGGGAAACACCCAGCACAGTTCTCATCCATGAAACACACTCTGCTTTAAAGCAAGAAGCAACTCTTGCTTTCTAAGAGTCTATAATACGGCAGGCAACGTGACTGTGGTCAGAACAAAATAACGGTGTTTCCTTCACCTACGGACCATATCTAGGTCAACTCTTCTTCTGAAACTGATACAAACCACAGTTCCTCTAACATGCAATGCTTTCCAGTTAAGAGCGAGAATAGTGTGAGCTTCGTGATCGATGTAGCATCCTTTGAGCTGAAAAGTGACTGAGTTTACCTGAAAAGATGTCTTGCTTGTAGGAAGACCCAGAGTTTGGGATTAAACTCCATTTCTGAAGGGAAACACACAGCACAGTTCTCATCCCTGAAACACACTCTGCTTTAGAGCACGAAGCATGCTCTTGCTTTTTAGAGTCTCTAATAGAGGCAGAAAATTAAGGGTACTCTGAACAAAAGAACGGTGTTTCCTACACATACGGATCATTGCTAGTTCAACTCTGCTTCTGAAACTGAAACAAACCAAAAGTCATCTAACATCCAATGCTTTTCATTTAAGAGCAAGAATCGTGTGAGCTTCTTTAACGATTTATATTCATTTGAGCTGAAAAGTGACTGTGTTTACCTGAAATGATGTCTTGCTTGTAGGAAGACACATAGCCTGGAATTTAGCTCTGTTTCTGAAGGGAAACACATAGCACATTTCTCATCCGTGAAACACACTCTGCTTTAGAGCAAGAAGCACACTCTTGCTTTCTAAGTGTCTCTAATACAGCAGGAAACGTGACTGTGGTCAGAAAAAAATAACGGTGTATCCTACAAAAAAGGACCATATCTACGTCAACTCTTCTTCTGAAACTGATACAAAGCACAGTTGCATTAACATGCAATGCTTTCAAGTTAAGAGCAAGAAACATGTGTTCTTCGTGAACGATGTTGCTTCCTTTGAGCTGAAAAGTGATTGAGTTTACCTGAAATGATGTCTTGCTTGTAGGAAGACACAGAGCCTGGGATTTAACTCGATTTCTGAAGGGAAACACACAGCACAATTCTCATCCGTGAAACACTCTCTGCTTTAGAGCATGAAGCATGCTCTTGCTTTCTAGAGTCTCTAATAGAGCCAGAAACTTGAGGGTACTCAGAACAAAGGAACGGTGTTTCCTACACATACGGACAATTGCTAGTTCAACTCTGATTCTGAAATTGTTACAAACCGCAAGTCATCTAACATCCAATGCTTTTCAGTTTAGAGCAAGAAACGTGTGAGCTTACTAATGATTCATATTCATTTGAGCTGAAAAGTGACTGTGTTTACCTGAAATGATGTATTGCTTGTAGGAAGACACAGAGGCGGGAATTTAACTCCATTTCTGAAGGGAAATACACAGCATAGTTATCATCCATGAAACACACTCTGCTTTAGAGCAAGAAGCATGCTCTTGTTTTCCAGAGTCTCTAATAGAGCCAGGAACATGAGGGTACTCAGCTCAAAAGAACGGTGTTTCCTACACATACGGACCATTGTTATCTCAACTCTGCTTCTGAAACTGATACAAACCACAGGTCCTCTAACATCCAATGCTTTACAGTTAAGAGCAAGATACATGTCAGCTACGTGAACAATGTAGCTTTTTTTGAGCTGAAAGGAGACTGAGTTTACGTGAAACGAAGTCTTGCTTGTAGGAAGATAGAGAGCCTGTGATCTAACTCCATTTCTGAAGGGAAACACACAGCACAGTTCTCATGATGAAACACACTCTGTGTATAGGAAGAAGCACGCTCTTGCTTTCTAGAATCTCCAATAGAGCAGGCAACGTGATTGTGGTCAGAACAAAATAACGGTGTTTCCTACACGTACGGACCATATCTAGGTCAACTCTACTTCTGAAACTAATACAAACCACAGTTCCTCTAACATGCTATGCTTTCCAGTTAAGTGCGAGAAACCTGTGAGCTTTGTGAACGATGTAGCTTCCTTTGAGCTGAAAAGTGACTGAGTTTACCTGAAAAGATACCTTGCTTGTAGGAAGACACAGAGCCTGGGATTTAACTCCATTTCTGAAGGGAAAAACACAGCACAGTTCTCACCATGAAACACACTCTGCCTATAGGAATAAGCAAGCTCTTGCTTTCTAGAGTCTCTAAAAGAGCAGGAATATTGACTGTAGTCAGAACAAAATAATGGTGTGTCCTACACATACGAACCATTGCTAGGACCACTCTTCTTCTGAAACTGATACAAACCACAAGTCATCTACCATGCAATGCTTTCCATTTAAGAGCGAGAAACCTGTGAGCTTCGTGAACGATGTAGCTTCATTTGAGCTGAAAAGTGACTGAGTTTACCTGAAAAGATGTCTTGCTTGTAGGAAGACACAGAGCCTGGGAATTAACTCCATTTCTGAAGGGAAACACACAGCACAGTTGTCTTCCATGAAACACACTCGGCTTTAGAACACGAAGCATGCTCTTGCTTTCTAGAGTCTCTAATAAAGCCAGGAACATGAGGGTACTCAGAACAAAAGAACGGTGTTTGCTACACATACGGACCATTGCTAGTTCAACTCTGCTTCTGAAACTGTTACAAACCACAAGTCCTCTAACATCCAATGCTTTACAGTTAAGAGCAAGATACGTGTCAGCTACGTGAACGATGTAGCTTTGTTTGAGCTGAAAGGAGACTGAGTTTACGTAAAACGAAGTCTTGCTTGTAGGAAGATAGAGAGCCTGTGATTTAACTCAATTTCTGAAGGGAAACACACAGCACAGTTCTCATGATGAAACACACTCTGCGTATAGGAAGAAGCACGCTCTTGCTTTCTAGAATTTCTAATAGAGCAGGCAACGTGACTGTGGTCAGAACAAAATAACGGTGTTTCCTACACGTACGGACCATATCTAGGTCAACTCTTCTTCTGAAACTGATACAAACCACAGTTCCTCTAACATGCAATGCTTTCCAGTTAAGAGCGAGAAACGTGTGAGCTTCGTGAACGATGTAGCATCCTTTGAGCTGAAAAGTGACTGAGTTTACCTGAAAAGATGTCTTGCTTGTAGGAAGACCCAGAGCTTGGGATTAAACTCCATTTCTGAAGGGAAACACACAGCACAGTTCTCATCCCTGAAACACACTCTGCTTTAGAGCATGAAGCATGCTCTTGCTTTTTAGAGTCTCTAATAGAGGCAGAAAATTAAGGGTACTCTGAAAAAACGAACGGTGTTTCCTACACATACGGACCATTGCTAGTTCAACTCTGCTTCTGAAACTGATACAAACCACAGTTCCTCTAACAAACAATGCTTTACAGTTAAGAGCAAGAAACGTGTCAGCTACGTGAAGGATGTAGCTTTGTTTGAGCTGAAAGGTGACTGAGTTTACGTGAAACGAAGTCTTGCTTGTAGGAAGATAGAGAGCCTGTGATTTAACTCAGTTTCTGAAGGGAAACACACAGCACAGTTCTCATGATGAAACACACTCTGCGTATAGGAAGAAGCACGCTCTTGCTTTCTAGAGTCTCTAATAGAGCAGTAAACGTGAGTGTGCTCAGAACAAAAGACAGGTGTTTCCTACACATACGGACCATTGCTAATTCAACTCTGCTTCTGAAACTGATACAAACCACAAGTCATCTAACATCCAATGCTTTTCAGTTAAGAGCAAGAAACGTGTGAGCTTCGTAAACGATTTATAATCATTTGAGCTGAAAAGTGACTGCGTTTACCTGAAATGATTTGTTGCTTGTAGGAAGACACAGAGCTGTAGTCGATAGCCATCCCAGCATTGGCCTGGAAATTCCAACCCCCACTGAGGCTTCGGTAATGATACGCCCACAATGCGTGGCAGAGGAGGAAGCAGAAGACCAAGGATCGGGAAGAGCTCTCTCTCTGGGTTCCCAGACTCTGGATGCTGGAGGTAGACTGAGCAGAGTTCGCCAGAGAACAACGCCGGACTGCACTATACCCTTGCCAGACCCTGTAACCTACCCCTTCATTTGTAAGTTATCCCACAACATAAACCTCCCTTTTAACTACGTGGAGTGGCCTTAATAATTTAACCAATACAGAGCCTGGAATTTAACTCCATTTCTGAAGGGAAACACCCAGCACAGTTCTCATCCATGAAACACACTCTGCTTTAAAGCAAGAAGCAACTCTTGCTTTCTAAGAGTCTATAATACGGCAGGCAACGTGACTGTGGTCAGAACAAAATAACGGTGTTTCCTTCACCTACGGACCATATCTAGGTCAACTCTTCTTCTGAAACTGATACAAACCACAGTTCCTCTAACATGCAATGCTTTCCAGTTAAGAGCGAGAATAGTGTGAGCTTCGTGATCGATGTAGCATCCTTTGAGCTGAAAAGTGACTGAGTTTACCTGAAAAGATGTCTTGCTTGTAGGAAGACCCAGAGTTTGGGATTAAACTCCATTTCTGAAGGGAAACACACAGCACAGTTCTCATCCCTGAAACACACTCTGCTTTAGAGCACGAAGCATGCTCTTGCTTTTTAGAGTCTCTAATAGAGGCAGAAAATTAAGGGTACTCTGAACAAAAGAACGGTGTTTCCTACACATACGGATCATTGCTAGTTCAACTCTGCTTCTGAAACTGAAACAAACCAAAAGTCATCTAACATCCAATGCTTTTCATTTAAGAGCAAGAATCGTGTGAGCTTCTTTAACGATTTATATTCATTTGAGCTGAAAAGTGACTGTGTTTACCTGAAATGATGTCTTGCTTGTAGGAAGACACATAGCCTGGAATTTAGCTCTGTTTCTGAAGGGAAACACATAGCACATTTCTCATCCGTGAAACACACTCTGCTTTAGAGCAAGAAGCACACTCTTGCTTTCTAAGTGTCTCTAATACAGCAGGAAACGTGACTGTGGTCAGAAAAAAATAACGGTGTATCCTACAAAAAAGGACCATATCTACGTCAACTCTTCTTCTGAAACTGATACAAAGCACAGTTGCATTAACATGCAATGCTTTCAAGTTAAGAGCAAGAAACATGTGTTCTTCGTGAACGATGTTGCTTCCTTTGAGCTGAAAAGTGATTGAGTTTACCTGAAATGATGTCTTGCTTGTAGGAAGACACAGAGCCTGGGATTTAACTCGATTTCTGAAGGGAAACACACAGCACAATTCTCATCCGTGAAACACTCTCTGCTTTAGAGCATGAAGCATGCTCTTGCTTTCTAGAGTCTCTAATAGAGCCAGAAACTTGAGGGTACTCAGAACAAAGGAACGGTGTTTCCTACACATACGGACAATTGCTAGTTCAACTCTGATTCTGAAATTGTTACAAACCGCAAGTCATCTAACATCCAATGCTTTTCAGTTTAGAGCAAGAAACGTGTGAGCTTACTAATGATTCATATTCATTTGAGCTGAAAAGTGACTGTGTTTACCTGAAATGATGTATTGCTTGTAGGAAGACACAGAGGCGGGAATTTAACTCCATTTCTGAAGGGAAATACACAGCATAGTTATCATCCATGAAACACACTCTGCTTTAGAGCAAGAAGCATGCTCTTGTTTTCCAGAGTCTCTAATAGAGCCAGGAACATGAGGGTACTCAGCTCAAAAGAACGGTGTTTCCTACACATACGGACCATTGTTATCTCAACTCTGCTTCTGAAACTGATACAAACCACAGGTCCTCTAACATCCAATGCTTTACAGTTAAGAGCAAGATACATGTCAGCTACGTGAACAATGTAGCTTTTTTTGAGCTGAAAGGAGACTGAGTTTACGTGAAACGAAGTCTTGCTTGTAGGAAGATAGAGAGCCTGTGATCTAACTCCATTTCTGAAGGGAAACACACAGCACAGTTCTCATGATGAAACACACTCTGTGTATAGGAAGAAGCACGCTCTTGCTTTCTAGAATCTCCAATAGAGCAGGCAACGTGATTGTGGTCAGAACAAAATAACGGTGTTTCCTACACGTACGGACCATATCTAGGTCAACTCTACTTCTGAAACTAATACAAACCACAGTTCCTCTAACATGCTATGCTTTCCAGTTAAGTGCGAGAAACCTGTGAGCTTTGTGAACGATGTAGCTTCCTTTGAGCTGAAAAGTGACTGAGTTTACCTGAAAAGATACCTTGCTTGTAGGAAGACACAGAGCCTGGGATTTAACTCCATTTCTGAAGGGAAAAACACAGCACAGTTCTCACCATGAAACACACTCTGCCTATAGGAATAAGCAAGCTCTTGCTTTCTAGAGTCTCTAAAAGAGCAGGAATATTGACTGTAGTCAGAACAAAATAATGGTGTGTCCTACACATACGAACCATTGCTAGGACCACTCTTCTTCTGAAACTGATACAAACCACAAGTCATCTACCATGCAATGCTTTCCATTTAAGAGCGAGAAACCTGTGAGCTTCGTGAACGATGTAGCTTCCTTTGAGCTGAAAAGTGACTGAGTTTACCTGAAAAGATGTCTTGCTTGTAGGAAGACACAGAGCCTGGGATTTAACTCCATTTCTGAAGGGA
The DNA here is from genome assembly GCA_949786385.1 of Onychomys leucogaster. Taxonomy (NCBI): domain Eukaryota; kingdom Metazoa; phylum Chordata; class Mammalia; order Rodentia; family Cricetidae; genus Onychomys; species Onychomys leucogaster. The sequence goes on along the minus strand of CATKUP010000450.1, from coordinate 71,780 downwards.
AACACACAGCACAGTTGTCTTCCATGAAACACACTCGGCTTTAGAACACGAAGCATGCTCTTGCTTTCTAGAGTCTCTAATAAAGCCAGGAACATGAGGGTACTCAGAACAAAAGAACGGTGTTTGCTACACATACGGACCATTGCTAGTTCAACTCTGCTTCTGAAACTGATACAAACCACAGTTCCTATAACATCCAATGCTTTACAGTTAAGAGCAAGAAACGTGTCAGCTACGTGAACGATGTAGCTTTGTTTGAGCTGAAAGGTGACTGAGTTTACGTGAAACGAAGTCTTGCTTGTAGGAAGATAGAGAGCCTGTGATTTAACTCAATTTCTGAAGGGAAACACATAGCACAGTTCTCACCATGAAACACACTCTGCGTATAGGAAGAAGCACGCTCTTGCTTTCTAGAGTCTCTAATAGAGCAGTAAACGTGAGTGTGCTCAGAATAAAAGACCGGTGTTTCCTACACATACGGACCATTGCTAGTTCAACTCTGCTTCTGAAACTGATACAAACCACAAGTCATCTAACATCCAATGCTTTTCAGTTAAGAGCAAGAAACGTGTGAGCTTCGTAATCGATTTATAATCATTTGAGCTGAAAAGTGACTGCGTTAACCTGAAATGATTTGTTGCTTGTAGGAAGACACAGAGCTGTAGTCGATAGCCATCCCAGCATTGGCCTGAAAATTCCAACCCCCACTTTGGCTTCGGTAATGGTACGCCCACAAGGTGTGGCAGAGGAGGAAGTAGAAGACCAAGGATCGGGAACAGCTCTCTCTCTGAGTTCCCAGACTCTGGATGCTGGAGGTAGACCAAGCAGAGTTCGCCAGAGAACAACGCCGGACTGCACTATACCCTTGCCAGTCCCTGTAACCTACCCCTTCATTTGTAAGTTATCCCAGAACATGAACCTCCCTTTTAACTACGTGGAGTGGCCTTAATAATTTAACCAATACAGAGCCTGGAATTTAACTCCATTTCTGAAGGGAAACACCCAGCACAGTTCTCATCCATGAAACACACTCTGCTTTAAAGCAAGAAGCAAACTCTTGCTTTCTAAGAGTCTATAATACGTCAGACAACATGACTGTGGTCAGAACAAAATAACGGTGTTTCCTACACATACGGACCATATCTAGGTCAACTCTTCTTCTGAAACTGATACAAACCACAATTCCTCTAACATGCAATGCTTTCCAGTTAAGAGCGAGAATAGTGTGAGCTTCGTGAATGATGTAGCATCCTTTGAGCTGAAAAGTGACTGAGTTTACCTGAAAAGATGTCTTGCATGTAGGAAGACCCAGAGCTTGGGATTAAACTCCATTTCTGAAGGGAAACACACAGCACAGTTCTCATCCCTGAAACACACTCTGCTTTAGAGCACGAAGCATGCTCTTGCTTTTTAGAGTCTCTAATAGAGGCAGAAAATTAAGGGTACTCTGAACAAAAGAACGGTGTTTCCTACACATACGGATCATTGCTAGTTCAACTATGCTTCTGAAACTGAAACAAACCAAAAGTCATCTAACATCAAATTCTTTCATTTAAGAGCAAGAATCGTGTGAGCTTCATTAACGATTTATATTCATTTGAGCTGAAAAGTGACTGTGTTTACCTGAAATGATATCTTGCTTGTAGGAATACACATAGCCTGGAATTTAACTCCATTTCTGAAGGGAAACACACAGCACAATTCTCATCCGTGAAACACTCTCTGCTTTAGAGCATGAAGCATGCTCTTGCTTTCTAGAGTCTCTAATAGAGCCAGAAACTTGAGGGTACTCTGAAAAAACGAACGGTGTTTCCTACACATACGGACCATTGCTAGTTCAACTCTGCTTCTGAAACTGATACAAACCACAGTTCCTCTAACAAACAATGCTTTACAGTTAAGAGCAAGAAACGTGTCAGCTACGTGAACGATGTAGCTTTGTTTGAGCTGAAAGTTGACTGAGTTTACGTGAAACGAAGTCTTGCTTGTAGGAAGATAGAGAGCCTGTGATTTAACTCAGTTTCTGAAGGGAAACACACAGCACAGTTCTCATGATGAAACACACTCTGCGTATAGGAAGAAGCACGCTCTTGCTTTCTAGAGTCTCTAATAGAGCAGTAAACGTGAGTGTGCTCAGAACAAAAGACTGGTGTTTCCTACACATACGGACCATTGCTAATTCAACTCTGCTTCTGAAACTGATACAAACCACAAGTCATCTAACATCCAATGCTTTTCAGTTAAGAGCAAGAAACGTGTGAGCTTCGTAAACGATTTATAATCATTTGAGCTGAAAAGTGACTGCGTTTACCTGAAATGATTTGTTGCTTGTAGGAAGACACAGAGCTGTAGTCGATAGCCATCCCAGCATTGGCCTGGAAATTCCAACCCCCACTGAGGCTTCGGTAATGATACGCCCACAATGCGTGGCAGAGGAGGAAGCAGAAGACCAAGGATCGGGAAGAGCTCTCTCTCTGGGTTCCCAGACTCTGGATGCTGGAGGTAGACCAAGCAGAGTTCGCCAGAGAACAACGCCGGACTGCACTATACCCTTGGCAGACCCTGTAACCTACCCCTTCATTTGTAAGTTATCCCACAACATAAACCTCCCTTTTAACTACGTGGAGTGGCCTTAATAATTTAACCAATACAGAGCCTGGAATTTAACTCCACTTCTGAAGGGAAACACCCAGCACAGTTCTCATCCATGAAACACACTGTGCTTTAAAGCAAGAAGCAACTCTTGCTTTCTAAGAGTCTATAATACGGCAGGCAACGTGACTGTGGTCAGAACAAAATAACGGTGTTTCCTTCACATACGGACCATATCTAGGTCAACTCTTCTTCTGAAACTGATACAAACCACAGTTCCTCTAACATGCAATGCTTTCCAGTTAAGAGCGAGAATAGTGTGAGCTTCGTGAACGATGTAGCATCCTTTGAGCTGAAAAGTGACTGAGTTTACCTGAAAAGATGTCTTACTTGTAGGAAGACCCAGAGCTTGGGATTAAACTCCATTTCTGAAGGGAAACACACAGCACAGTTCTCATCCCTGAAACACACTCTGCTTTAGAGCACAAAGCATGCCCTTCCTTTCTAGAGTTTCTAATAGAGCCAGAAACTTGAGGGTTCTCTGAACAAATGAACGGTGATTCCTACACATACGGACCATTGCCAATTCAACTCTGCTTCTGAAACTGATAAAAACGACAGGTCCTCTAACATCCAATGCTTTACAGTTAAGAGCAAGAAACGTTTGAGCTACGTGAACGATGTACCTTTCTTTGAGCTGAAAGATGACTGAGTTTATGTGAAACAAAGTATTGCTTGTAGGAAGATAGAGAGCCTGTGATTCAACTCCATTTCTGAAGGGAAACACACAGCACAGTTCTCACAATGAAACACACTCTGCATATAGAAAGAAGCACGCTCTTGCTTTCTAGAGTCTCTAATACAGCAGGAAACGTGAGTGAGCTCAGAACAAAAGAACAGTGTTTCCTACACATACGGACCATTGCTAGTTCTACTCTGCTTCTGAAAATGATACAAACCATAAGTCATCTAACATCCAATGCTTTTCAGTTAAGAGCGAGAAACGTGTGAGTTTCGTAAACGATTTATATTCATTTGAGCTGAAAAGTGACTGCGTTTACCTGAAAAGATGTCTTGCATGTAGGAAGACACAGAGCCTGGAATTTAACTCCATTTCTGAAGGGAAACACACAGCACAGTTCTCATCCATGAAACGCACTCTGCTTTAGAGCAAGAAGCACGCTCTTTCTTTCTAACAGTCTCTAATACAACAGGAAACGTGACTGTTGTCAGAACAAAATAACGGTGTTTCCTACACATACGGACCATATCTAGGTCAACTCTTTTTCTGAAACTGATACAAACCACAGTTCCTCTAACATGCAATGCTTTCCAGTTAAGGGCGAGAAACGTGTGAGCTTTGGGAACGATGTAGCTTCCTTTGAGCTGAAAAGTGCCTGAGTTTACCTGAAAAGATGTCTTGTTTGTAGGAAGTCACAGAGCCTGGGATTTAACACCATTTCTGAACGGAAACACACAGCACAGTTCTCAACCATGAAACACACTCTGCTTTAGAGCAAGAAGCATGCTCTTGATTTCTAGAGTCTCTAATAGAGCCAGAAACTAGAGGGTACTCAGAACAAAGAACAGTGTTTCCTACACAAACGGTCCATTGCTATTTCAACTCTGCTTTTGAAACTGATACAAACCACAGGTCCTCTAACATCCAATGCTTTACAGTTAAGCACAAGAAACGTGTGAGCTACGTGTACGATGTAGATTTGTTTGAGTGCAAGGTGACTGAGTTTACGTGAAATGATGTCTTGCTTGTAGGAAGACACAGAGCCTGGGATTTAACTCCATTTCTAAAGGGATACCCACAGCGCAGTTCTCATCCATGAAACATACTCTGCTTTAGAGCAAAAAGCACGCACTTGCTTTCTAAGAGTCTCTAATACAGGAGGAAACGTGACTTTGGTCAGAACAAAATAACCGTGTTTCCTACACATACGGACCATTGCTAGTTCAACTCTGCTTCTGAAACTGATACAAACTATACGTCCTCTAAAATCCAATTCTTTTCAGTAAGAGCAAGAAACGTGTGAGCTTCGTAAACGATTTATCTTCATTTGAGAAGCAAAGTGACTGCTTTTATCTGAAATGATGTCTTGCTTGTAGGAAGACACAGAGCCTGGGATTTAACTCCATTTCTGAAGGGAAACACACAGCACAGTTCTCATCCATGAAAAACACTCTGCTTTAGCGCAAGAAGCATGCTCTTGATTTCTAGAGTCTCTAAAAAGCCAGCAACATGAGGGTACTCAGAACAAAAGAACGGTGTTTCATACACATAAGGAACATTGCTAGTTCAACTCTGCTTCTGAAACTGATACAAACCACAGGACCTCTAACATCCAATGCTTTACAGTTAAGAGCGAGAAACGTGTGAGCTTCGTAAAGGATTTATATACATTTGAGCTGAAAAGTGACTGCATTTACCTGAAATGATGTCTTGCTTGTAGGAAGACACAGAGCCTGGAATTTAACTCCATTTCTGAAGGGAAACACACAGCACAGTTCTCACGATGAAACACACTCTGCGTATAGGAAGAAGCACACTCTTGCTTTCTAGAGTCTCTAATAGAGCAGGAAATGTGAGTGTGCTCAGAAGAAAAGAACAGTGTTTCCTACACATACGGACCATTGCTAGTTCAACTCTGCTTCTGTAACTGATACAAACCACAAGTCATCTAACATCCAATGCTTTTCAGTTAAGAGCGAGAAACTTGTGAGCTTCGTAAACGATTTATAATCATTTGAGGTGAAAAGTGACTGCTTTTACCTGAAATGATGTCTTGCTTGTAGGAAGACACAGAGCCTGGAATGTAACACCATTTCTGAAGTGAAACACACAGCACAGTACTCATCCATTAAACACACTCTGCTTAGAGCAAGAAGCTTGCTCTTGCTTTCCAGATTCTCTAATACAGCAGGAAACTTGATTGTGGTCAGAACGAAAGAGCGGTGTTTCCCACAAATACGGACCATATCTAGGTCAACTCTTCTTCTGCAACTTATACAAAGCACAGTTCCATTAACATGCAATGCTTTTAAGTTAAGAGCGAGAAACGTGTGACCTTCGTGAACGATGTAGCTTCCTTTGAGCTGAAAAGTGACTGAGTTTACTTGAAAAGTTGTCTTGCTTGTAGGAAGACACAGAGCCTGGGATTTAACTCCATTTCTGAAGGGAAACACACAGCCCAGTTCTCATCCATGAAAAAAACTCTGCTTTAGAGCAAGAAGCATGCTCTTGCTTTCTAGAGTCTCTAAAAGAACCAGAAACATGAGTGTACTCAGAACAAAAGAACGGTGTTTCCTACACATACAGAACATTGCTAGTTCAACTCTGCTTCTGAAACTGATACAAACCACAGGTCCTCTAACATTCAATGCTTTACAGTTAAGAGCGAGAAACGTGTGAGCTTCGTAAACGATTTATATACATTTGTGCAGAAAAGTGACTGCATTTACATAAAAGGATGTCTTGCTTGTTGGAAGACATAGAGCCTGGAATTTAACTCCATTTCTGAAGGGAAACACACAGCACAGTTCTCATGATGAAACACACTCTGCGTATAGGAAGAATCACGCTCTTGCTTTCTAGAGTCTCTAATAGAGCACGAAATACGAGTGTGCTCAGAACAAAAGAAAGGTGTTTCCTACACATTCAGACCATAACTAAGTCAACTTTTCTTCTGAAACTGATACAAACTACAGTTCCTCTACCATGCAATGCTTTCCAGTTAAGAGTGAGAAACTTGTCAGCTTAGTGAACCATGTAGCTTCCTTAGAGCTGAAAAGTGAGTTAGTTTACCTGAAATGATGTCTTGCTAGTAGGAATACACAGAGCATGGAATTTAACTTCATTTCTGAAGGGAAACACACAGCACAATTCTCATCCATAAAATACACTCTGCTTTAGAGCAAGAAGCACGCTCTTGCTTTCTAAGTGTCTCTAATACAGCAGGAAACTTGACAGCTCTGAGAACAAAAGAACGGTGTTTTGTACACATATGGACCATATCTAGGTCAATCTTCTTCTGCAAATTATACAAAGCACAGTTCCATTAACATGCAATGCTTTCCAGTTAAGAGCAAGAAACATGTGAGCTTCGTGAATGATGTAGCTTCCTTTGAGCTGAAAAGTGCCTGAGTTTACTTGAAAAGTTGTCTTGCTTGTAGGAAGACACAGAGCCTGGGATTTAACTCCATTTCTGAAGGGAAACACACAGCACAGTTCGCATCCATGAAAAACACTCTGCTTTAGAGCAAGAAGCATGCTCTTGATTTCTAGAGTCTCTAAAAGTGCCAGCCACATGAGGGTACTCAGAACAAAAGAACGGTGTTCCATACACATAAGGAACATTGCTAGTTCAACTCTGCTTCTGAAACTGATACAAACCAAAAGTCTTCTAACATCCAATGCATTTCAATTAAGAGCAAGAAACATGTGAGCTTCGTAAATGATTTACATTCATTGGAGCTGAATAGTGACTGTGTTTACCTGAAATGATTTCTTGCTTGTAGGAAGACACAGAGCCTGGAATTTAACTCCATTTCTGAAGGGAAACAAACAGCACAGTTCTCATCCATGAAACACATTCTGCTTCAGAGCAAGAAGCACGCTCTTGCTTTCTACGAGTCTGTAATACAGCAATAAACGTGACTGTGGTTAGAACAAAATATCGGTGTTTCCTACATATACGGACCATTGCTTGTTCAACTCTGCTTCTGTAACTGATACAAACCACAAGTCATCTAACATCCAATGCTTTTCAGTTGAGAGCGAGAAACGTTTGAGCTACATAAACGATTTATATTCATTTGAGCTGAAAAGTGACTGCGTTTACCTGAAATGATGTCTTGTTTGTAGGAAGACACAGAGTCTGGAATTTAACTCCATTTCTGAAGGGAAACACACAGCACAGTGCTCAGCCATGAAACACACTCTGCTTTAGAGCTAGAAGCACACTCTTGCTTTCAAAGAGTCTCTAATACAGCAGGAAACGTGACTGTGGTCAGAACAAAAGAACGGTGTTTCCTACACATACGGACCTTTGCTAGTTCAACTCTGCTTCTGAAACTGATACAAACCACAGGTCCTCTAACATCCAATGCTTTACAGTTAAGAGCAAGAAACATATCAGTTATGTGAATGATGTAGATTTGTTTGAGCTGAAAGGTGACTGAGTTTACATGAAACGAAGTCTTGCTTGTAGGAAGATACAGATCCAGTGATTTAACTGATTTTCTGAAGGGAAACACACAGCACAGTTCTCACGATGAAAAACACTCTGCTTTAGAGCACAAAGCATGCCCTTCCTTTCTAGAGTCTCTAATAGTGCCAGAAACTTGAGGGTTCTCTGAACAAATGAACGGTGTTTCCTACACATAGGGACCATTGCCAGTTCAACTCTGCTTCTGAAACTGATAAAAACGACAGGTCGTCTAACATCCAATGCTTTACAGTTAAGAGCAAGAAACGTGTGAGCTACGTGAAGGATGTACCTTTCTTTGAGCTGAAAGATGACTGAGTTTATGTGAAACAAAGTATTGCTTGTAGGAAGATAGAGAGCCTGTGATTCAACTCCATTTCTGAAGGGAAACACACAGCACAGTTCTCACAATGAAACACACTCTGCACATATGAAGAAGCACGCTCTTGCTTTCTAGAGTCTCTAATACAGCAGGAAACGTGAGTGAGCTCAGAACAAAAGAACAGTGTTTCCTACACATACGGACCATTGCTAGTTCTACTCTGCTTCTGAAAATGATACAAACCATAAGTCATCTAACATCCAATGCTTTTCAGTTAAGAGCGAGAAACGTGTGAGTTTCGTAAACGATTTATATTCATTTGAGCTGAAAAGTGACTGCGTTTACCTGAAAAGATGTCTTGCATGTAGGAAGACACAGAGCCTGGAATTTAACTCCATTTCTGAAGGGAAACACACAGCACAGTTCTCATCCATGAAACGCACTCTGCTTTAGAGCAAGAAGCACGCTCTTTCTTTCTAACAGTCTCTAATACAACAGGAAACGTGACTGTTGTCAGAACAAAATAACGGTGTTTCCTACACATACGGACCATATCTAGGTCTACTCTTTTTCTGAAACTGATACAAACCTCAGTTCCTCTAACATGCAATGCTTTCCAGTTAAGGGCGAGAAACGTGTGAGCTTTGTGAACGCTGTAGCTTCCTTTGAGCAGAAAAGTGCCTGAGTTTACCTGAAAAGATGTCTTGCTTGTAGGAAGACACAGAGCCTGGGATTTAACACCATTTCTGAAGGGAAACACACAGCACAGTTCTCAACCATGAAACACACTGCTTTAGAGCAAGAATCATGCTCTTGCTTTCTAGAGTCTCTAATAGAGCCAGTAACTAGAGGGTACTCAGAACAAAGAACAGTGTTTCCTACACAAACGGACCATTGCTATTTCAACTCTGCTTTTGAAACTGATACAAACCACAGGTCCTCTAACATCCAATGCTTTACAGTTAAGCACAAGAAACGTGTGAGCTACGTGTACGATGTAGATTAGTTTGAGTGCAAGGTGACTGAGTTTACGTGATACGAAGTCTTTCTTGTAGGAAGGTACAGAGCCTGTGATTTAACTCCATTTCTGAAGGGAAACACACAGCACAGTTCTCACGATGACACACTCTGCGTATAGGAAGAAGCACGCTCTTGCTTGCTAGAGTCTCTAATAGAGCAGGAAATGTGTGTGTGCTCAGAACAAAAGAAAATGTTTCCTACACTTACGGACAATTGCTAGTTCAACTCTGCTTCTGTAACTGATACAAACCACAAGTCATCTAACATCCAATGCTTTTCAGTTAAGAGCAAGTAACGTGTGAGCTTCGTAAACGATTTATATTCATTGGAGCTGAAAAGTGACTGCGTTTACCTGAAATGATGTCTTGCTTGTAGGAAGACACAGAGCCTGGGATTTAACTCCATTTCTGAAGGGATACCCACAGCGCAGTTCTCATCCATGAAACACACTCTGCTTTAGAGCAAAAAGCACGCACTTGCTTTCTAAGAGTCTCTAATACAGGAGGAAACGTGACTTTGGTCAGAACAAAATAACCGTGTTTCCTACACATACGGATCATTGCTAGTTCAACTCTGCTTCTGAAACTGATACAAACTATACGTCCTCTAAAATCCAATGCTTTTCAGTAAGAGCAAGAAACGTGTGTGCTTCGTAAACGATTTATATTCATTTGAGAAGCAAAGTGACTGCTTTTATCTGAAATGATGTCTTGCTTGTAGGAAGACACAGAGCCTGGAATTTAACTCCATTTCTGAAGGGAAACAAACAGCACAATTATCATCCATGAAACACACTCTGCTTTAGAGCAAGAAGCTTGCTCTTGCTTTCCAGATTCTCTAATACAGCAGGAAACTTGATTGTGGTCAGAATGAAAGAACGGTGTTTCCCACACATACGGACCATATCTAGGTCAACTCTTCTTCTGCAACTTATACAAAGCACAGTTCCATTAACATGCAATGCTTTCAAGTTAAGAGCGAGAAACGTGTGACCTTCATGAACGATGTAGCTTCCTTTGAGCTGAAAAGTGACTGAGTTTACTTGAAAAGTTGTCTTGCTTGTAGGAAGACACAGAGCCTGGGATTTAACACCATTTCTGAAGGGAAACACACAGCCCAGTTCTCATCCATGAAAAACACTCTGCTTTATAGCAAGAAGCATGCTCTTGCTTTCTAGAGTCTCTAAAAGAGCCAGAAACATGAGTGTACTCAGAACAAAAGAACGGTGTTTCCTACACATACAGAACATTGCTAGTTCAACTCTGCTTCTGAAACTGATGCAAACCACAGGTCCTCTAACATCCAATGCTTTACAGTTAAGAACGAGAAACGTGTGAGCTTCGTAAACGATTTATATACATTTGGGCAGAAAAGTGACTGCATTTACATGAAAGTATGTCTTGTTTGTTGGAAGACTCAGAGCCTAGAATTTAACTCCATTTCTGAAGGGAAACACACAGCACAGTTCTCATGATGAAACACACTCTGCCTATAGGAAGAAGCATGCTCTTGCTTTCTAGAGTCTCTAATAGAGCACGAAATGTGAGTGTGCTCAGAACAAAAGAAAGGTGTTTCCTACACATTCAGACCGTCACTAAGTCAACTCTTCTTCTGAAACTGATACAAACTACAGTTCCTCTAACATGCAATGCTTTCCAGTTAAGAGTGAGAAACTTGTCAGCTTAGTGAACCATGTAGCTTCCTTAGAGCTGGAAAGTGAGTTAGTTTACCTGAAATGATGTCTTGCTAGTAGGAATACACAGAGCCTGGAATTTAACTCCATTTCTGAAGGGAAACACACAGCACAATTCTCATCCATAAAATACACTCTGCTTTAGAGCAAGAAGCACGCTCTTGCTTTCTAAGTGTCTCTAATACAGCAGGAAACTTGACAGCTGTCAAAACAAAAGAACGGTGTTTCATACACATATGGACCATATCTAGGTCAATCTTCTTCTGCAACTTATACAAAGCACAGTTCCATTAACATGCAATGCTTTCCAGTTAAGAGCAAGAAACGTGTGAGCTTCGTGAACGATGTAGCTTACTTTGAGCTGAAAAGTGACTGAGTTTACTTGAAAAGTTGTCTTGCTTGTAGGAAGACACAGAGCCTGGGATTTAACTCCATTTCTGAAGGGAAACACACAGCACAGTTCTCATCCATGAAACACACTCTGCTTTAGAGCAAGAAGCACGCTCTTGCTTTCTCAGTGTCTCTAATACAGCAGGAAACACAACTGTGGTCAGAACAAAATAACGGTGTTTCCTACACATACGGACCATATCTAGGTCAACTCTTTTTCTGCAACTGATAGAAAGCACAGTTCCATTAACATGCATTGCTTTCAAGTTATGAGCGAGAAACGTGTGTGCTTCGTGAACAATGTAGCTTCCTTTGAGCTGAAAAGTGACTGAGTTTACTTGAAAAAATGTCTTGCTTTTAGGAAGACACAGAGCCTGGGATTTAACTCCATTTGTGAAGGGAAACACACAGCACAGTTCTCATCCATGAAACAACTCTGCTTTAGATCAAGAAGCACGCTCTTTCTTTCTAAGAGTCTCTAATACAGCTGGAAACGTGACAGTGGTCAGAACAAAATAACGGTGTTTCCTACACATACGGACCATATCTAGGTCAACTCTTCTTCTGAAGCTGATACAAACCACAGTTCCTCTAACATGCCATGCTTTCCAGAAAAGAGAGATAAACGTGTGAGCTTTGTGAACGATGTAGCTTCCTTTGAGGTGAATAGTGACTGAGTTTACCTGAAAAGGTGTCTTGCTAGTAGGAAGACACAGAGCGTGGAATTTAACTCCATTTCTGAAGGGAAACACACAGCACAGTTCTCATCCATAAAACACACTCTGCTTTAGAGCACGAAGCATGCTGTTGCATTCTAGAGTCTCTAATTGAGCAGGAAACATGAGGGTGCTCTGAACAAAATAACGGTGTTTCCTACATATACGGACCATTGCTAGTTCAACTCTGCTTCTGAAACTGATACAACCCTCAAGTCATCTAACATCCAATGCTTTTCAGTTAAGAGCAAGAAACGTATGAGCTTTGTAAACGATTTATATTCTTTGAGCTGAAAAGTGACTGCGTTTACCTGAAATGATGTCTTGCTTGTAGGAAGACACAGAGCCTGGAAGTAAACTCCATTTCTGTAGGGAAACACACAGCACAGTACTTATCCATGAAACACACTCTGCTGTAGAGCTAGAAGCATGCTCTTGCTTCCCAGAGTCTCTAATAGAGCCAGAAACTTGAGGGTACTCAGAACAAAGAACGGTGTTTCCTACACATACGGACCATTGCTAGATCAACTCTGCTTCTGAAACTGATACAAACCACACGTCCTCTAACATCCAATGCTTTACAGTTAAGAGCAAGAAACTTGTGAGCTACGTGTACGATGTAGCTTTGTTTGATTGCAAGGTGAATAAGTTTACGTGAAATGAAGTATTGCTTGTAGGAAGATACAGAGCCTGTGATTTAACTCCATTTCTGAAGGGAAACACACAGCACAGTTCCCACGATGAAACACACTCTGCGTATAGGAAGAAGCATGCTCTTGCTTTCTAGAGTCTCTAATAGAGCAGGAAACTTGAGTGTGCTCATAACAAAAGAATGGTGTTTCCTACACATACGGACCACTGCTAGTTCAACTCTGCTTCTGAAACTGATACAAACCACAAGTCATCTAACATCCAATGCTTTTCAGTTAAGATCAAGAAACCTTTGAGCTTCGTATACGATTTATATTCATTTGAGCTGAAAAGTGACTGCGTTTACCTGAAATGATGTCTTGCTTGTAGGAAGACACGGGGCCTGGAATTTAACTCCATTTCTGAAGGGAAACACGCAGCACAGTTCTCATCCATGAAACACACTCTTCTTTAGAGCAAGAAGCACGCTCTTGCTTTCTAAGTGTCTCTAATACAGCAGGAATCGTGACTGTGGTCAGAACAAAATAACGTTGTTTCCTACACATACGGACCATATCTAGGTCAACTCTTCTTCTGCAAACGATACAAAGCACAGTTCCTTTACCATGCAATGCTTTCAAGTTAAGAGCGAGAAACGTGTGAGCTTCGTGAACGATGTAGCTTCCTTTGAGCTGAAAAGTGACTGTGTTTACTTGAAAATATGTCTTGCTTGTAGGAAGAGACAGAGCCTGGGATTTAACTCCATTTCTGAAGGGAAACACACAGCACAGTTCTCATCAATGAAACACACTCTGCTTTAGAGCAAGAACCACGCTCTTGCTTTCTCAGTGTCTCTAATACAGCAGGAAACGCGACTGTGGTCAGAACAAAATAATGGTGTTTCCTACACATACGGACCATATCTAGGTCAACTCTTTTTCTGCAACTGATAGAAAGCACAGTTCCATTAACATGCATTGCTTTCAAGTTAAGAGCGAGAAACGTGTGAGCTTCGTGAACAATGTAGCTTCCTTTGAGCTGAAAAATGACTGAGTTTACTTGAAAAAATGTCTTGCTTTTAGGAAGACACAGAGCCTGGGATTTAACTCCATTTCTGAAGGGAAACACAGCACAGTTCTCATCCATGAAACAACTCTGCTTTAGAGCAAGAAGCACGCTCTTGCTTTCTAAGAGTCTCTAATACAGCTGGAAACGTGACAGTGGTCAGAACAAAATAACGGTGTTTCCTACACATATGGACCATATCTAGGTCAACTCTTCTTCTGAAGCTGATGCAAACCACAGTTCCTCTAACATGCCATGCTTTCCAGAAAAGAGAGATAAACGTGTGAGCTTTGTGAACGATGTAGCTTCCTTTGAGGTGAATAGTGACTGAGTTTACCTGAAAAGGTGTCTTGCTTGTAGGAAGACACAGAGCGTGGAATTTAACTCCATTTCTGAAGGGAAACACACAGCACAGTTCTCATCCATAAAACACACTCTGCTTTAGAGCACAAAGCATGCTCTTGCATTCTAGAGCCTCTAATAGAGCAGGAAACATGAGGGTGCTCTGAACAAAATAACGGTGTTTCCTACATATACAGACCATTGCTAGTTCAACTCTGCTTCTGAAACTGATACAAACCACAGTTCCTCTAACAAACAATGCTTCACAGTTAAGAGCAAGAAACGTGTCAGCTACGTGAACGATGTAGCTCTGTTTGAGATGAAAGGTGACTGAGTTTACGTGAAACGAAGTCTTGCTTGTAGGACGATAGAGAGCCTGTGATTTAACTCAGTTTCTGAAGGGAAACACATAGCACAGTTCTCACCATGAAACACACTCTGCGTATAGGAAGAAGCACGCTCTTGCTTTCTAGAGTCTCTAATAGAGCAGTAAAAGTGAGTGTGCTCAGAACAAAAGACCGGTGTTTCCTACACATACGGACCATTGCTAATTCAACTCTGCTTCTGAAACTGATACTAACCACAAGTCATCTAACATCCAATGCTTTTCAGTTAAGAGCAAGAAACGTGTGAGCTTCGTAAACGATTTATAATCATTTGAGCTGAGAAGTGAATGCGTTTACCTGAAATGATTTGTTGCTTGTAGGAAGACACAGAGCTGTAGTCGATAGCCATCCCAGCATTGGCCTGGAAATTCCAACCCCCACTGAGGCTTCGGTAATGATACGCCCACAATGCGTGGCAGAGGAGGAAGCAGAAGACCAAGGATCGGGAAGAGCTCTCTCTCTGGGTTCCCAGACTCTGGATGCTGGAGGTAGACCGAGCAGAGTTCACCAGAGAACAACACCGGACTGCACTATACCCTTGCCAGACCCTGTAACCTACCCCTTCATTTGTAAGTTATCCCACAACATAAACCTCCCTTTTAACTACGTGGAGTGGCCTTAATAATTTAACCAATACAGAGCCTGGAATTTAACTGCATTTCTGAAGGGAAACACCCAGCACAGTTCTCATCCATGAAACACACTCTGCTTTAAAGCAAGAAGCAAACTCTTGCTTTCTAAGAGTCTATAATACGGCAGGCAACGTGACTGTGGTCAGAACAAAATAACGGTGTTTCCTACACATACGGACCATATCTAGGTCAACTCTTCTTCTGAAACTGATACAAACCACAGTTCCTCTAACATGCAATGCTTTCCAGTTAAAAGTGAGAATAGTGTGAGCTTCTTGAACGATGTAGCATCCTTTGAGCTGAAAAGTGACTGAGTTTACCTGAAAAGATGTCTTGCTTGTAGGAAGACCCAGAGCTTGGGTTAAACTCCATTTCTGAAGGGAAACACACAGCACAGTTCTCATCCCTGAAACACACTCTGCTTTAGAGCACGAAGCATGCTCTTGCTTTTTAGAGTCTCTAATAGAGGCAGAAAATTAAGGGTACTCTGAACAAAAGAACGGTGTTTCCTACACATACGGATCATTGCTAGTTCAACTCTGCTTCTGAAACTGAAACAAACCAAAAGTCATCTAACATCCAATGCTTTTCATTTAAGAGCAAGAATCGTGTGAGCTTCTTTAACGATTTATATTCATTTGAGCTGAAAAGTGACTGTGTTTACCCGAAATGATGTCTTGCTTGTAGGAAGACACATAGACTGGAATTTAGCTCTGTTTCTGAAGGGAAACATATAGCACAGTTCTCATCCATGAAACACACTCTGCTTTAGAGCAAGAAGCACACTCTTGCTTTCTAGGTGTCTCTAATACAGCAGGAAACGTGACTGTGGTCAGAAAAAAATAACGGTGTATCCTACAAAAAAGGACCATATCTACGTCAACTCTTCTTCTGAAACTGATACAAAGCACAGTTGCATTAACATGCAATGCTTTCAAGTTAAGAGCGAGAAACATGTGTTCTTCGTGAACGATGTTGCTTCCTTTGAGCTGAAAAGTGATTGAGTTTACCTGAAATGATGTCTTGCTTGTAGGAAGACACAGAGCCTGGGATTTAACTCCATTTCTGAAGGGAAACACACAGCACAATTCTCATCCGTGAAACACTCTCTGCTTTAGAGCATGAAGCATGCTCTTGCTTTCTAGAGTCTCTAATAGAGCCAGACACTTGAGGGTACTCAGAACAAATGAACGGTGTTTCCTACACATACGGACCATTGCTAGTTCAACTCTGCTTCTGAAATTGTTACAAACCACAAGTCATCTAACATCCAATGCTTTTCAGTTTAGAGCAAGAAACGTGTGAGCTTACTAATGATTTATATTCATTTGAGCTGAAAAGTGACTGTGTTTACCTGAAATGATGTCTTGCTTGTAGGAAGACACAGAGGCGGGAATTTAACTCCATTTCTGAAGGGAAACACACAGCATAGTTCTCATCCATGAAACACACTCTGCTTTAGAGCAAGAAGCATGCTCTTGCTTTCCAGAGTCTCTAATAGAGCCAGGAACATGAGGGTACTCAGCTCAAAAGAACGGTGTTTCCTACACATACGGACCAATGTTAGCTCAACTCTGCTTCTGAAACTGATACAAACCACAGGTCCTCTAAAATCCAATGCTTTACAGTTAAGAGCAAGATACATGTCAGCTACGTGAACAATGTAGCTTTGTTTGAGCTGAAAGGAGACTGAGTTTACGTGAAACGAAGTCTTGCTTGTAGGAAGATAGAGAGCCTGTGATTTAACTCAATTTCTGAAGGGAAACACACAGCACAGTTCTCATGATGAAACACACTCTGCGTATAGGAAGAAGCACGCTCTTGCTTTCTAGAATCTCTAATAGAGCGGGCAACATGACTGTGGTCAGAACAAAATAACGGTGTTTCCTACACGTACGGACCATATCTAGGTCAACTCTACTTCTGAAACTAATACAAACCACAGTTCCTCTAACATGCAATGCTTTCCAGTTAAGAGCGAGAAACGTGTGAGCTTCGTGAACGATGTAGCTTCCTTTGAGCTGAAAAGTGACTGAGTTTACCTGAAAAGATGCCTTGCTTGTAGGAAGACACAGAGCCTGGGATTTAACTCCATTTCTGAAGGGAAACACACAGCACAGTTCTCATCCATGAAACACACTCTGCTTTAGAGCACAAAGCATGTTTTTGCTTTTTAGAGTGTCTAATAGAGGCAGAAAATTAAGGGTACTCTGAACAAAAGAACGGTGTTTCCTACACATACGGACCATTGAAGTTCAACTCTGCTTCTGAAACTGAAACAAACCAAAAGTCATCTAACATCCAATTCTTTCATTTAAGAGCAAGAATCGTGTGAGCTTCATTAACGATTTATATTCATTTGAGCTGAAAAGTGACTGTGTTTACCTGAAATGATGTCTTGCTTGTAGGAAGACACATAGCCTGGAATTTAACTCTGTTTCTGAAGGGAAACACATAGCACAGTTCTCATCCATGATACACACTCTGCTATAGAGCAAGAAGCACACTCTTGCTTTCTAAGTGTCTCTAATACAGCAGGAAACGTGACTGTGGTCAGAAAAAAATAATGGTGTATCCTACAAAAAAGGACCATATCTACGTCAACTCTTCTTCTGAAACTGATACCAAGCACAGTTCCATTAACATGCAATGCTTTCAAGTTAAGAGCGAGAAACGTGTGTGCTTCGTGAACGATGTTGCTTCCTTTGAGCTGAAAAGTGATTGAGTTTACCTGAAATGATGTCTTGCTTGTAGGAAGACACAGAGCCTGGGATTTAACTCGATTTCTGAAGGGAAACACACAGCACAATTCTCATCCGTGAAACACTCTCTGCTTTAGAGCGTGAAGCATGCTCTTGCTTTCTAGAGTCTCTAATAGAGCCAGAAACTTGAGGGTACTCAGAACAAATGAACGGTGTTTCCTACACATACGGACCATTGCTAGTTCAAGTCTGCTTCTGAAACTGTTACAAACCACAAGTCCTCTAACATGCAATGCTTTCCAGTTAAGAGCGAGAAACGTGTGAGCTTCGTGAATGATGTAGCTTCCTTTGAGCTGAAAAGTGACTGAGTTTACCTGAAAAGATGCCTTGCTTTTAGGAAGACACAGACCCTGGGATTTAACTCCATTTCTGAAGGGAAACACACAGAACAGTTCTCACCATGAAACACACTCTGCCTATAGGAATAAGCATGCTCTTGCTTTCTAGAGTCTCTAAAAGGGTAGGAAAATTGACTGTAGTCAGAACAAAATAATGGTGTGTCCTACACATACGGACCATTGCTAGGACAACTCTTCTTCTGAAACTGATACAAACCACAAGTCATCTACCATGCAATGCTTTCCATTTAAGAGCGAGAAACCTGTGAGCTTCGTGAACGATGTAGCTTCCTTTGAGCTGAAAAGTGACTGAGTTTACCTGAAAAGATGTCTTGCTTGTAGGAATTCACAGAGCCTGGGATTTAACTCCATTTCGGTAGGGAAACACACAGCACAGTTCTCATCCATGAAACACACTCGGCTTTAGAACACAAAGCATGCTCTTGCTTCCTGGAGACTCTAATAGAGCCAGAAACTTGAGGGTACTCAGAACAAAAGAATGGTGTTTCCTATACATATGGACCATTTCTAGTTCAACTCTGCTTCTGAAACTGATACAAAACAGAAGTCATCTAACATCCAATGCTTTTCATTTAAGAGCATGAATCGTGTGATCTTCGTTAACGATTTATATTCATTTGAGCTGAAAAGTGACTGCGTTTACCTGAAATGATTTGTTGCTTGTAGGAAGACACAGAGCTGTAGTCGATAGCCATCCCAGCATTGGCCTGAAAATTCCAACCCCCACTTTGGCTTCGGTAATGGTACGCCCACAAGCTGTGGCAGAGGAGGAAGCAGAAGACCAAGGATCGGGAAGAGCTCTCTCTCTGGGTTCCCAGACTCTGGATGCTGGAGGTAGACCAAGCAGAGTTCGCCAGAGAACAACGCCGGACTGCACTATACCCTTGCCAGTCCCTGTAACCTACCCCTTCATTTGTAAGTTATCCCAGAACATAAACCTCCCTTTTAACTACGTGGAGTGGCCTTAATAATTTAACCAATACAGAGCCTGGAATTTAACTCCATTTCTGAAGGGAAACACCCAGCACAGTTCTCATCCATGAAACACAGTCTGCTTTAAAGCAAGAAGCAAACTCTTGCTTTCTAAGAGTCTATAATACGTCAGGCAACGTGACTGTGGTCAGAACAAAATAACGGTGTTTCCTACACATACGGACCATATCTAGGTCAACTCTTCTTCTGAAACTGATACAAACCACAGTTCCTCTAACATGCAATTCTTTCCAGTTAAGAGCGAGAATAGTGTGAGCTTCGTGAATGATGTAGCATCCTTTGAGCTGAAAAGTGACTGAGTTTACCTGAAAAGATGTCTTGCTTGTAGGAAGACCCAGAGCTTGGCATTAAACTCCATTTCTGATGGGAAACACACAGCACAGTTCTCATCCCTGAAACAAACTCTGCTTTAGAGCACGAAGCAAGCTCTTGCTTTTTAGAGTCTCTAATAGAGCCAGAAAATTAAGGGTACTCTGAACAAAAGAACTGTGTTTCCTACATATACGGATCATTGCTAGTTCAACTGTGCTTCTGAAACTGAAACAAACCAAAAGTCATCTAACATCAAATTCTTTCATTTAAGAGCAAGAATCGTGTGAGCTTCATTAACGATTTATATTCATTTGAGCTGAAAAGTGACTGTGTTTACCTGAAATGATGTCTTGCTTGTAGGAATACACATAGCCTGGAATTTAACTCCATTTCTGAAGGGAAACACACAGCACAATTCTCATCCGTGAAACACTCTCTGCTCTAGAGCATGAAGCATGCTCTTGCTTTCTAGAGTCTCTTATAGAGCCAGAAACTTGAGGGTACTCAGAAGAAATGAACGGTGTTTCCTACACATAGGGACCATTGCTAGTTCAACTCTGCTTCTGAAACTGTTACAAACCACAAGTCCTCTAACATCCAATGCTTTACAGTTAAGAGCAAGATACGTGTCAGCTACGTGAACGATGTAGCTTTGTTTGAGCTGAAAGGAGACTGAGTTTACGTAAAACGAAGTCTTGCTTGTAGGAAGATAGAGAGCCTGTGATTTAACTCAATTTCTGAAGGGAAACACACAGCACAGTTCTCATGATGAAACACACTCTGCGTATAGGAAGAAGCACGCTCTTGCTTTCTAGAATTTCTAATAGAGCAGGCAACGTGACTGTGGTCAGAACAAAATAACGGTGTTTCCTACACGTACGGACCATATCTAGGTCAACTCTTCTTCTGAAACTGATACAAACCACAGTTCCTCTAACATGCAATGCTTTCCAGTTAAGAGCGAGAAACGTGTGAGCTTCGTGAACGATGTAGCATCCTTTGAGCTGAAAAGTGACTGAGTTTACCTGAAAAGATGTCTTGCTTGTAGGAAGACCCAGAGCTTGGGATTAAACTCCATTTCTGAAGGGAAACACACAGCACAGTTCTCATCCCTGAAACACACTCTGCTTTAGAGCATGAAGCATGCTCTTGCTTTTTAGAGTCTCTAATAGAGGCAGAAAATTAAGGGTACTCTGAAAAAACGAACGGTGTTTCCTACACATACGGACCATTGCTAGTTCAACTCTGCTTCTGAAACTGATACAAACCACAGTTCCTCTAACAAACAATGCTTTACAGTTAAGAGCAAGAAACGTGTCAGCTACGTGAAGGATGTAGCTTTGTTTGAGCTGAAAGGTGACTGAGTTTACGTGAAACGAAGTCTTGCTTGTAGGAAGATAGAGAGCCTGTGATTTAACTCAGTTTCTGAAGGGAAACACACAGCACAGTTCTCATGATGAAACACACTCTGCGTATAGGAAGAAGCATGCTCTTGCTTTCTAGAGTCTCTAATAGAGCAGTAAACGTGAGTGTGCTCAGAACAAAAGACCGGTGTTTCCTACACATACGGACCATTGCTAATTCAACTCTGCTTCTGAAACTGATACAAACCACAAGTCATCTAACATCCAATGCTTTTCAGTTAAGAGCAAGAAACGTGTGAGCTTCGTAAACGATTTATAATCATTTGAGCTGAAAAGTGACTGCGTTTACCTGAAATGATTTGTTGCTTGTAGGAAGACACAGAGCTGTAGTCGATAGCCATCCCAGCATTGGCCTGGAAATTCCAACCCCCACTGAGGCTTCGGTAATGATACGCCCACAATGCGTGGCAGAGGAGGAAGCAGAAGACCAAGGATCGGGAAGAGCTCTCTCTCTGGGTTCCCAGACTCTGGATGCTGGAGGTAGACCGAGCAGAGTTCGCCAGAGAACAACGCCGGACTGCACTATACCCTTGCCAGACCCTGTAACCTACCCCTTCATTTGTAAGTTATCCCACAACATAAACCTCCCTTTTAACTACGTGGAGTGGCCTTAATAATTTAACCAATACAGAGCCTGGAATTTAACTCCATTTCTGAAGGGAAACACCCAGCACAGTTCTCATCCATGAAACACACTCTGCTTTAAAGCAAGAAGCAACTCTTGCTTTCTAAGAGTCTATAATACGGCAGGAAACGTGACTGTGGTCAGAACAAAATAACGGTGTTTCCTTCACCTACGGACCATATCTAGGTCAACTCTTCTTCTGAAACTGATACAAACCACAGTTCCTTTACCATGCATTGCTTTCAATTTAAGAGCGAGAATAGTGTGAGCTTCGTGATCGATGTAGCATCCTTTGAGCTGAAAAGTGACTGAGTTTACCTGAAAAGATGTCTTGCTTGTAGGAAGACCCAGAGTTTGGGATTAAACTCCATTTCTGAAGGGAAACACACAGCACAGTTCTCATCCCTGAAACACACTCTGCTTTAGAGCAAGAAGCACGCTCTTGCTTTCTAAGAGTCTCTAATACAGCTGGAAACGTGACAGTGGTCAGAACAAAATAACGGTGTTTCCTACACATAGGGACCATATCTAGGTCAACTCTTCTTCTGAAGCTGATACAAACCACGGTTCCTCTAACATGCCATGCTTTCCAGAAAAGAGAGATAAACGTGTGAGCTTTGTGAACGATGTAGCTTCCTTTGAGGTGAATAGTGACTGAGTTTACCTGAAAAGGTGTCTTGCTTGTAGGAAGACACAGAGCGTGGAATTTAACTCCATTTCTGAAGGGAAACACACAGCACAGTTCACATCCATAAAACACACTCTGCTTTAGAGCACGAAGCATGCTCTTGCATTCTAGAGTCTCTAATAGAGAAGGAAACATAAGGGTGCTCTGAACAAAATAACGGTGTTTCCTACATATACGGACCATTGCTAGATCAACTCTGCTTCTGAAACTGATACAACCCTCAAGTCATCTAACATCCAATGCTTTTCAGTTAAGAGCAAGAAACGTATGAGCTTTGTAAACGATTTATATTCTTTGAGCTGAAAAGTGACTGCGTTTACCTGAAATGATGTCTTGCTTGTAGGAAGACACAGAGCCTGGAATTTAACTCCATTTCTGTAGGGAAACACACAGCACAGTACTTATCCATGAAACACACTCTGCTGTAGAGCTAGAAGCATGCTCTTGCTTCCCAGAGTCTCTAATAGAGCCAGAAACTTGAGGGTACTCAGAACAAAAGAACGGTGTTTCCTACACATACGGACCATTGCTAGATCAACTCTGCTTCTGAAACTGATACAAACCACACGTCCTCTAACATCCAATGCTTTACAGTTAAGAGCAAGAAACGTGTGAGCTACGTGTACGATGTAGATTTGTTTGAGTGCAAGGTGACTAAGTTTACGTGAAATGAAGTATTGCTTGTAGGAAGATACAGAGCCTGTGATTTAACTCCATTTCTGAAGGGAAACACACAGCACAGTTCCCATGATGAAACACACTCTGCGTATAGGAAGAAGCATGCTCTTGCTTTCTAGAGTCTCTAATAGAGCAGGAAACTTGAGTGTGCTCATAACAAAAGAATGGTGTTTCCTACACATACGGACCACTGCTAGTTCAACTCTGCTTCGGAAACTGATACAAACCACAAGTCATCTAACATGCAATGCTTTTCAGTTAAGAGCAAGAAACCTGTGAGCTTCGTAAACGATTTATATTCATTTGAGCTGAAAAGTGACTGTGTTTACCTGAAATGATGTCTTGCTAGTAGGAAGACACGGGGCCTGGAATTTAACTCCATTTCTGAAGGGAAACACGCAGCACAGTTCTCATCCATGAAACACACTCTCCTTTAGAGCAGGAAGCACGCCCTTGCTTTCTAAGTGTCTCTAATACAGCAGGAAATGTGACTGTGGTCAGAACAAAATAACTTTGTTTCCTACACATACGGACCATATCTAGGTCAACTCTTCTTCTGCAAACAATACAAAGCACAGTTCATTTACCATGCAATGCTTTCAAGTTAAGAGCGAGAAACGTTTGAGCTTCGTGAACAATGTAGCTTCATTTGAGCTGAAAAGTGACTGAGTTTACTTGAAAACATGTCTTGCTTGTAGGAAGACACAGAGCCTGGGATTTAACTCCATTTGTGAAGGGAAACACACAGCACAGTTCTCATCCATGAAACACACTCAGCTTTAGAGCAAGAAGCACGCTCTTGCTTTCTCAGTGTCTCTAATACAGCAGGAAACGCGACTGTGGTCAGAGCAAAATAACGGTGTTTCCTACACTTATGGACCATATCTAGGTCAAATCTTTTTGTGCAACTGATATAAAGCACAGTTCCATTAACATGCATTGCTTTCAATTTAGGAGCGAGAAACGTGTGAGCTTCGTGAACAATGGAGCTTCCTTTGAGCTGAAATGTGACTGAGTTTACTTGAAAAAATGTCTTGCTTTTAGGAAGACACAGAGCCTGGGATTTAACTCCATTTCTGAAGGGAAACACACAGCACAGTTCTCATCCATGAAACAACTCTGCTTTAGAGCAAGAAGCACGCTCTTGCTTTCTAAGAGTCTCTAATACAGCTGGAAACGTGACAGTGGTCAGAACAAAATAACGGTGTTTCCTACACATACGGACCATATCTAGGTGAGCTCTTCTTCTGAAGCTGATACAAACCACAGTTCCTCTAACCTGCCATGTTTTCCAGAAAAGAGAGATAAACGTGTGAGCTTTGTGAACGATGTAGCTTCCTTTGAGGTGAATAGTGACTGAGTTTACCTGAAAAGGTGTCTTGCTTGTAGGAAGACACATAGCCTGGAATTTAACTCCATTTCTGAAGGGAAACACACAGCACAATTCTCATCCGTGAAACACTCTCTGCTCTAGAGCATGAAGCATGCTCTTGCTTTCTAGAGTCTCTTATAGAGCCAGAAACTTGAGGGTACTCAGAAGAAATGAACGGTGTTTCCTACACATAGGGACCATTGCTAGTTCAACTCTGCTTCTGAAACTGTTACAAACCACAAGTCCTCTAACATCCAATGCTTTACAGTTAAGAGCAAGATACGTGTCAGCTACGTGAACGATGTAGCTTTGTTTGAGCTGAAAGGAGACTGAGTTTACGTAAAACGAAGTCTTGCTTGTAGGAAGATAGAGAGCCTGTGATTTAACTCAATTTCTGAAGGGAAACACACAGCACAGTTCTCATGATGAAACACACTCTGCGTATAGGAAGAAGCACGCTCTTGCTTTCTAGAATTTCTAATAGAGCAGGCAACGTGACTGTGGTCAGAACAAAATAACGGTGTTTCCTACACGTACGGACCATATCTAGGTCAACTCTTCTTCTGAAACTGATACAAACCACAGTTCCTCTAACATGCAATGCTTTCCAGTTAAGAGCGAGAAACGTGTGAGCTTCGTGAACGATGTAGCATCCTTTGAGCTGAAAAGTGACTGAGTTTACCTGAAAAGATGTCTTGCTTGTAGGAAGACCCAGAGCTTGGGATTAAACTCCATTTCTGAAGGGAAACACACAGCACAGTTCTCATCCCTGAAACACACTCTGCTTTAGAGCATGAAGCATGCTCTTGCTTTTTAGAGTCTCTAATAGAGGCAGAAAATTAAGGGTACTCTGAAAAAACGAACGGTGTTTCCTACACATACGGACCATTGCTAGTTCAACTCTGCTTCTGAAACTGATACAAACCACAGTTCCTCTAACAAACAATGCTTTACAGTTAAGAGCAAGAAACGTGTCAGCTACGTGAAGGATGTAGCTTTGTTTGAGCTGAAAGGTGACTGAGTTTACGTGAAACGAAGTCTTGCTTGTAGGAAGATAGAGAGCCTGTGATTTAACTCAGTTTCTGAAGGGAAACACACAGCACAGTTCTCATGATGAAACACACTCTGCGTATAGGAAGAAGCACGCTCTTGCTTTCTAGAGTCTCTAATAGAGCAGTAAACGTGAGTGTGCTCAGAACAAAAGACAGGTGTTTCCTACACATACGGACCATTGCTAATTCAACTCTGCTTCTGAAACTGATACAAACCACAAGTCATCTAACATCCAATGCTTTTCAGTTAAGAGCAAGAAACGTGTGAGCTTCGTAAACGATTTATAATCATTTGAGCTGAAAAGTGACTGCGTTTACCTGAAATGATTTGTTGCTTGTAGGAAGACACAGAGCTGTAGTCGATAGCCATCCCAGCATTGGCCTGGAAATTCCAACCCCCACTGAGGCTTCGGTAATGATACGCCCACAATGCGTGGCAGAGGAGGAAGCAGAAGACCAAGGATCGGGAAGAGCTCTCTCTCTGGGTTCCCAGACTCTGGATGCTGGAGGTAGACCGAGCAGAGTTCGCCAGAGAACAACGCCGGACTGCACTATACCCTTGCCAGACCCTGTAACCTACCCCTTCATTTGTAAGTTATCCCACAACATAAACCTCCCTTTTAACTACGTGGAGTGGCCTTAATAATTTAACCAATACAGAGCCTGGAATTTAACTCCATTTCTGAAGGGAAACACCCAGCACAGTTCTCATCCATGAAACACACTCTGCTTTAAAGCAAGAAGCAACTCTTGCTTTCTAAGAGTCTATAATACGGCAGGCAACGTGACTGTGGTCAGAACAAAATAACGGTGTTTCCTTCACCTACGGACCATATCTAGGTCAACTCTTCTTCTGAAACTGATACAAACCACAGTTCCTCTAACATGCAATGCTTTCCAGTTAAGAGCGAGAATAGTGTGAGCTTCGTGATCGATGTAGCATCCTTTGAGCTGAAAAGTGACTGAGTTTACCTGAAAAGATGTCTTGCTTGTAGGAAGACCCAGAGTTTGGGATTAAACTCCATTTCTGAAGGGAAACACACAGCACAGTTCTCATCCCTGAAACACACTCTGCTTTAGAGCACGAAGCATGCTCTTGCTTTTTAGAGTCTCTAATAGAGGCAGAAAATTAAGGGTACTCTGAACAAAAGAACGGTGTTTCCTACACATACGGATCATTGCTAGTTCAACTCTGCTTCTGAAACTGAAACAAACCAAAAGTCATCTAACATCCAATGCTTTTCATTTAAGAGCAAGAATCGTGTGAGCTTCTTTAACGATTTATATTCATTTGAGCTGAAAAGTGACTGTGTTTACCTGAAATGATGTCTTGCTTGTAGGAAGACACATAGCCTGGAATTTAGCTCTGTTTCTGAAGGGAAACACATAGCACATTTCTCATCCGTGAAACACACTCTGCTTTAGAGCAAGAAGCACACTCTTGCTTTCTAAGTGTCTCTAATACAGCAGGAAACGTGACTGTGGTCAGAAAAAAATAACGGTGTATCCTACAAAAAAGGACCATATCTACGTCAACTCTTCTTCTGAAACTGATACAAAGCACAGTTGCATTAACATGCAATGCTTTCAAGTTAAGAGCAAGAAACATGTGTTCTTCGTGAACGATGTTGCTTCCTTTGAGCTGAAAAGTGATTGAGTTTACCTGAAATGATGTCTTGCTTGTAGGAAGACACAGAGCCTGGGATTTAACTCGATTTCTGAAGGGAAACACACAGCACAATTCTCATCCGTGAAACACTCTCTGCTTTAGAGCATGAAGCATGCTCTTGCTTTCTAGAGTCTCTAATAGAGCCAGAAACTTGAGGGTACTCAGAACAAAGGAACGGTGTTTCCTACACATACGGACAATTGCTAGTTCAACTCTGATTCTGAAATTGTTACAAACCGCAAGTCATCTAACATCCAATGCTTTTCAGTTTAGAGCAAGAAACGTGTGAGCTTACTAATGATTCATATTCATTTGAGCTGAAAAGTGACTGTGTTTACCTGAAATGATGTCTTGCTTGTAGGAAGACACAGAGGCGGGAATTTAACTCCATTTCTGAAGGGAAATACACAGCATAGTTATCATCCATGAAACACACTCTGCTTTAGAGCAAGAAGCATGCTCTTGTTTTCCAGAGTCTCTAATAGAGCCAGGAACATGAGGGTACTCAGCTCAAAAGAACGGTGTTTCCTACACATACGGACCATTGTTATCTCAACTCTGCTTCTGAAACTGATACAAACCACAGGTCCTCTAACATCCAATGCTTTACAGTTAAGAGCAAGATACATGTCAGCTACGTGAACAATGTAGCTTTTTTTGAGCTGAAAGGAGACTGAGTTTACGTGAAACGAAGTCTTGCTTGTAGGAAGATAGAGAGCCTGTGATCTAACTCCATTTCTGAAGGGAAACACACAGCACAGTTCTCATGATGAAACACACTCTGTGTATAGGAAGAAGCACGCTCTTGCTTTCTAGAATCTCCAATAGAGCAGGCAACGTGATTGTGGTCAGAACAAAATAACGGTGTTTCCTACACGTACGGACCATATCTAGGTCAACTCTACTTCTGAAACTAATACAAACCACAGTTCCTCTAACATGCTATGCTTTCCAGTTAAGTGCGAGAAACCTGTGAGCTTTGTGAACGATGTAGCTTCCTTTGAGCTGAAAAGTGACTGAGTTTACCTGAAAAGATACCTTGCTTGTAGGAAGACACAGAGCCTGGGATTTAACTCCATTTCTGAAGGGAAAAACACAGCACAGTTCTCACCATGAAACACACTCTGCCTATAGGAATAAGCAAGCTCTTGCTTTCTAGAGTCTCTAAAAGAGCAGGAATATTGACTGTAGTCAGAACAAAATAATGGTGTGTCCTACACATACGAACCATTGCTAGGACCACTCTTCTTCTGAAACTGATACAAACCACAAGTCATCTACCATGCAATGCTTTCCATTTAAGAGCGAGAAACCTGTGAGCTTCGTGAACGATGTAGCTTCCTTTGAGCTGAAAAGTGACTGAGTTTACCTGAAAAGATGTCTTGCTTGTAGGAAGACACAGAGCCTGGGATTTAACTCCATTTCTGAAGGGAAACACACAGCACAGTTGTCTTCCATGAAACACACTCGGCTTTAGAACACGAAGCATGCTCTTGCTTTCTAGAGTCTCTAATAAAGCCAGGAACATGAGGGTACTCAGAACAAAAGAACGGTGTTTGCTACACATACGGACCATTGCTAGTTCAACTCTGCTTCTGAAACTGATACAAACCACAGTTCCTCTAACATCCAATGCTTTACAGTTAAGAGCAAGAAACGTGTCAGCTACGTGAACGATGTAGCTTTGTTTGAGCTGAAAGGTGACTGAGTTTACGTGAAACGAAGTCTTGCTTGTAGGAAGATAGAGAGCCTGTGATTTAACTCAATTTCTGAAGGGAAACACATAGCACAGTTCTCACCATGAAACACACTCTGCGTATAGGAAGAAGCACGCTCTTGCTTTCTAGAGTCTCTAATAGAGCAGTAAACGTGAGTGTGCTCAGAATAAAAGACCGGTGTTTCCTACACATACGGACCATTGCTAGTTCAACTCTGCTTCTGAAACTGATACAAACCACAAGTCATCTAACATCCAATGCTTTTCAGTTAAGAGCAAGAAACGTGTGAGCTTCGTAATCGATTTATAATCATTTGAGCTGAAAAGTGACTGCGTTAACCTGAAATGATTTGTTGCTTGTAGGAAGACACAGAGCTGTAGTCGATAGCCATCCCAGCATTGGCCTGAAAATTCCAACCCCCACTTTGGCTTCGGTAATGGTACGCCCACAAGGTGTGGCAGAGGAGGAAGTAGAAGACCAAGGATCGGGAACAGCTCTCTCTCTGAGTTCCCAGACTCTGGATGCTGGAGGTAGACCAAGCAGAGTTCGCCAGAGAACAATGCCGGACTGCACTATACCCTTGCCAGTCCCTGTAACCTACCCCTTCATTTGTAAGTTATCCCACAACATAAACCTCCCTTTTAACTACGTGGAGTGGCCTTAATAATTTAACCAATACAGAGCCTGGAATTTAACTCCATTTCTGAAGGGAAACACCCAGCACAGTTCTCATCCATGAAACACACTCTGCTTTAAAGCAAGAAGCAACTCTTGCTTTCTAAGAGTCTATAATACGGCAGGCAACGTGACTGTGGTCAGAACAAAATAACGGTGTTTCCTTCACCTACGGACCATATCTAGGTCAACTCTTCTTCTGAAACTGATACAAACCACAGTTCCTCTAACATGCAATGCTTTCCAGTTAAGAGCGAGAATAGTGTGAGCTTCGTGAATGATGTAGCATCCTTTGAGCTGAAAAGTGACTGAGTTTACCTGAAAAGATGTCTTGCTTGTAGGAAGACCCAGAGCTTGGCATTAAACTCCATTTCTGATGGGAAACACACAGCACAGTTCTCATCCCTGAAACAAACTCTGCTTTAGAGCACGAAGCAAGCTCTTGCTTTTTAGAGTCTCTAATAGAGCCAGAAAATTAAGGGTACTCTGAACAAAAGAACTGTGTTTCCTACATATACGGATCATTGCTAGTTCAACTGTGCTTCTGAAACTGAAACAAACCAAAAGTCATCTAACATCAAATTCTTTCATTTAAGAGCAAGAATCGTGTGAGCTTCATTAACGATTTATATTCATTTGAGCTGAAAAGTGACTGTGTTTACCTGAAATGATGTCTTGCTTGTAGGAATACACATAGCCTGGAATTTAACTCCATTTCTGAAGGGAAACACACAGCACAATTCTCATCCGTGAAACACTCTCTGCTCTAGAGCATGAAGCATGCTCTTGCTTTCTAGAGTCTCTTATAGAGCCAGAAACTTGAGGGTACTCAGAACAAATGAACGGTGTTTCCTACACATAGGGACCATTGCTAGTTCAACTCTGCTTCTGAAACTGTTACAAACCACAAGTCCTCTAACATCCAATGCTTTACAGTTAAGAGCAAGATACGTGTCAGCTACGTGAACGATGTAGCTTTGTTTGAGCTGAAAGGAGACTGAGTTTACGTAAAACGAAGTCTTGCTTGTAGGAAGATAGAGAGCCTGTGATTTAACTCAATTTCTGAAGGGAAACACACAGCACAGTTCTCATGATGAAACACACTCTGCGTATAGGAAGAAGCACGCTCTTGCTTTCTAGATTTTCTAATAGAGCAGGCAACGTGACTGTGGTCAGAACAAAATAACGGTGTTTCCTACACGTACGGACCATATCTAGGTCAACTCTTCTTCTGAAACTGATACAAACCACAGTTCCTCTAACATGCAATGCTTTCCAGTTAAGAGCGAGAAACGTGTGAGCTTCGTGAACGATGTAGCATCCTTTGAGCTGAAAAGTGACTGAGTTTACCTGAAAAGATGTCTTGCTTGTAGGAAGACCCAGAGCTTGGGATTAAACTCCATTTCTGAAGGGAAACACACAGCACAGTTCTCATCCCTGAAACACACTCTGCTTTAGAGCATGAAGCATGCTCTTGCTTTTTAGAGTCTCTAATAGAGGCAGAAAATTAAGGGTACTCTGAAAAAACGAACGGTGTTTCCTACACATACGGACCATTGCTAGTTCAACTCTGCTTCTGAAACTGATACAAACCACAGTTCCTCTAACAAACAATGCTTTACAGTTAAGAGCAAGAAACGTGTCAGCTACGTGAAGGATGTAGCTTTGTTTGAGCTGAAAGGTGACTGAGTTTACGTGAAACGAAGTCTTGCTTGTAGGAAGATAGAGAGCCTGTGATTTAACTCAGTTTCTGAAGGGAAACACACAGCACAGTTCTCATGATGAAACACACTCTGCGTATAGGAAGAAGCACGCTCTTGCTTTCTAGAGTCTCTAATAGAGCAGTAAACGTGAGTGTGCTCAGAACAAAAGACAGGTGTTTCCTACACATACGGACCATTGCTAATTCAACTCTGCTTCTGAAACTGATACAAACCACAAGTCATCTAACATCCAATGCTTTTCAGTTAAGAGCAAGAAACGTGTGAGCTTCGTAAACGATTTATAATGATTTGAGCTGAAAAGTGACTGCGTTTACCTGAAATGATTTGTTGCTTGTAGGAAGACACAGAGCTGTAGTCGATAGCCATCCCAGCATTGGCCTGGAAATTCCAACCCCCACTGAGGCTTCGGTAATGATACGCCCACAATGCGTGGCAGAGGAGGAAGCAGAAGACCAAGGATCGGGAAGAGCTCTCTCTCTGGGTTCCCAGACTCTGGATGCTGGAGGTAGACCGAGCAGAGTTCGCCAGAGAACAACGCCGGACTGCACTATACCCTTGCCAGACCCTGTAACCTACCCCTTCATTTGTAAGTTATCCCACAACATAAACCTCCCTTTTAACTACGTGGAGTGGCCTTAATAATTTAACCAATACAGAGCCTGGAATTTAACTCCATTTCTGAAGGGAAACACCCAGCACAGTTCTCATCCATGAAACACACTCTGCTTTAAAGCAAGAAGCAACTCTTGCTTTCTAAGAGTCTATAATACGGCAGGCAACGTGACTGTGGTCAGAACAAAATAACGGTGTTTCCTTCACCTACGGACCATATCTAGGTCAACTCTTCTTCTGAAACTGATACAAACCACAGTTCCTCTAACATGCAATGCTTTCCAGTTAAGAGCGAGAATAGTGTGAGCTTCGTGATCGATGTAGCATCCTTTGAGCTGAAAAGTGACTGAGTTTACCTGAAAAGATGTCTTGCTTGTAGGAAGACCCAGAGTTTGGGATTAAACTCCATTTCTGAAGGGAAACACACAGCACAGTTCTCATCCCTGAAACACACTCTGCTTTAGAGCACGAAGCATGCTCTTGCTTTTTAGAGTCTCTAATAGAGGCAGAAAATTAAGGGTACTCTGAACAAAAGAACGGTGTTTCCTACACATACGGATCATTGCTAGTTCAACTCTGCTTCTGAAACTGAAACAAACCAAAAGTCATCTAACATCCAATGCTTTTCATTTAAGAGCAAGAATCGTGTGAGCTTCTTTAACGATTTATATTCATTTGAGCTGAAAAGTGACTGTGTTTACCTGAAATGATGTCTTGCTTGTAGGAAGACACATAGCCTGGAATTTAACTCCATTTCTGAAGGGAAACACACAGCACAATTCTCATCCGTGAAACACTCTCTGCTCTAGAGCATGAAGCATGCTCTTGCTTTCTAGAGTCTCTTATAGAGCCAGAAACTTGAGGGTACTCAGAAGAAATGAACGGTGTTTCCTACACATACGGACCATTGCTAGTTCAACTCTGCTTCTGAAACTGTTACAAACCACAAGTCCTCTAACATCCAATGCTTTACAGTTAAGAGCAAGATACGTGTCAGCTACGTGAACGATGTAGCTTTGTTTGAGCTGAAAGGAGACTGAGTTTACGTAAAACGAAGTCTTGCTTGTAGGAAGATAGAGAGCCTGTGATTTAACTCAATTTCTGAAGGGAAACACACAGCACAGTTCTCATGATGAAACACACTCTGCGTATAGGAAGAAGCACGCTCTTGCTTTCTAGAATTTCTAATAGAGCAGGCAACGTGACTGTGGTCAGAACAAAATAACGGTGTTTCCTACACGTACGGACCATATCTAGGTCAACTCTTCTTCTGAAACTGATACAAACCACAGTTCCTCTAACATGCAATGCTTTCCAGTTAAGAGCGAGAAACGTGTGAGCTTCGTGAACGATGTAGCATCCTTTGAGCTGAAAAGTGACTGAGTTTACCTGAAAAGATGTCTTGCTTGTAGGAAGACCCAGAGCTTGGGATTAAACTCCATTTCTGAAGGGAAACACACAGCACAGTTCTCATCCCTGAAACACACTCTGCTTTAGAGCATGAAGCATGCTCTTGCTTTTTAGAGTCTCTAATAGAGGCAGAAAATTAAGGGTACTCTGAAAAAACGAACGGTGTTTCCTACACATACGGACCATTGCTAGTTCAACTCTGCTTCTGAAACTGATACAAACCACAGTTCCTCTAACAAACAATGCTTTACAGTTAAGAGCAAGAAACGTGTCAGCTACGTGAAGGATGTAGCTTTGTTTGAGCTGAAAGGTGACTGAGTTTACGTGAAACGAAGTCTTGCTTGTAGGAAGATAGAGAGCCTGTGATTTAACTCAGTTTCTGAAGGGAAACACACAGCACAGTT
Organism: Onychomys leucogaster; assembly: GCA_949786385.1. Classification (NCBI taxonomy): domain Eukaryota; kingdom Metazoa; phylum Chordata; class Mammalia; order Rodentia; family Cricetidae; genus Onychomys; species Onychomys leucogaster. Next base: position 38,299 of record CATKUP010000450.1, on the reverse strand, counting down.
CTCATGATGAAACACACTCTGCGTATAGGAAGAAGCACGCTCTTGCTTTCTAGAGTCTCTAATAGAGCAGTAAACGTGAGTGTGCTCAGAACAAAAGACAGGTGTTTCCTACACATACGGACCATTGCTAATTCAACTCTGCTTCTGAAACTGATACAAACCACAAGTCATCTAACATCCAATGCTTTTCAGTTAAGAGCAAGAAACGTGTGAGCTTCGTAAACGATTTATAATGATTTGAGCTGAAAAGTGACTGCGTTTACCTGAAATGATTTGTTGCTTGTAGGAAGACACAGAGCTGTAGTCGATAGCCATCCCAGCATTGGCCTGGAAATTCCAACCCCCACTGAGGCTTCGGTAATGATACGCCCACAATGCGTGGCAGAGGAGGAAGCAGAAGACCAAGGATCGGGAAGAGCTCTCTCTCTGGGTTACCAGACTCTGGATGCTGGAGGTAGACCGAGCAGAGTTCGCCAGAGAACAACGCCGGACTGCACTATACCCTTGCCAGACCCTGTAACCTACCCCTTCATTTGTAAGTTATCCCACAACATAAACCTCCCTTTTAACTACGTGGAGTGGCCTTAATAATTTAACCAATACAGAGCCTGGAATTTAACTCCATTTCTGAAGGGAAACACCCAGCACAGTTCTCATCCATGAAACACACTCTGCTTTAAAGCAAGAAGCAACTCTTGCTTTCTAAGAGTCTATAATACGGCAGGCAACGTGACTGTGGTCAGAACAAAATAACGGTGTTTCCTACACATAAGGACCATATCTAGGTCAACCTTTCTTCTGAAGCTGATACAAACCACAGTTCCTCTAACATGCCATGCTTTCCAGAAAAGAGATATAAACGTGTGAGCTTTGTGAACGATGTAGCTTCCTTTGAGGTGAATAGTGACTGAGTTTACCTGAAAAGGTGTCTTGCTTGTAGGAAGACACAGAGCGTGGAATTTAACTCCATTTCTGAAGGGAAACACACAGCACAGTTCTCATCCATAAAACACACTCTGCTTTAGAGCACGAAGCATGCTCTTGCATTCTAGAGTCTCTAATAGAGCAGGAAACATGAGGGTGCTCTGAACAAAATAACGGTGTTTCCTACATATACGGACCATTGCTAGATCAACTATGCTTCTGAAACTGATACAACCCTCAAGTCATCTAACATCCAATGCTTTTCAGTTAAGAGCAAGAAACGTATGAGCTTTGTAAACGATTTATATTCTTTGAGCTGAAAAGTGACTGTGTTTACCTGAAATGATGTCTTGCTTGTAGGAAGACACAGAGCCTGGAATTTAACTCCATTTCTGTAGGGAAACACACAGCACAGTACTTATCCATGAAACACACTCTGCTGTAGAGCTAGAAGCATGCTCTTGCTTCCCAGAGTCTCTAATAGAGCCAGAAACTTGAGGGTACTCAGAACAAAAGAACGGTGTTTCCTACACATACGGACCATTGCTAGATCAACTCTGCTTCTGAAACTGATACAAACCACACGTCCTCTAACATCCAATGCTTTACAGTTAAGAGCAAGAAACGTGTGAGCTACGTGTACGATGTAGCTTTGTTTGAGTGCAAGGTGACTAAGTTTACGTGAAATGAAGTATTGCTTGTAGGAAGATACAGAGCCTGTGATATAACTCCATTTCTGAAGGGAAACACACAGCACAGTTCCCATGATGAAACACACTCTGCGTATAGGAAGAAGCATGCTCTTGCTTTCTAGAGTCTCTAATAGAGCAGGAAATTTGAGTGTGCTCATAACAAAAGAATGGTGTTTCCTACACATACGGACCACTGCTAGTTCAACTCTGCTTCTGAAACTGATACAAACCACAAGTCATCTAACATCCAATGCTTTTCAGTTAAGAGCAAGAAACCTGTGAGCTTCGTAAACTATTTATATTCATTTGAGCTGAAAAGTGACTGCGTTTACCTGAAATGATGTCTTGCTAGTAGGAAGACACGGGGCCTGGAATTTAACTCCATTTCTGAAGGGAAACACGCAGCACAGTTCTCATCCATGAAACACACTCTTCTTTAGAGCAAGAAGCACGCTCTTGCTTTCTAAGTGTCTATAATACAGCAGGAAACGTGACTGTGTTCAGAACAAAATAACGTTGTTTCCTACATATACGGACCATATCTAGGTCAACTCTTCTTCTGCAAACAATACAAAGCACAGTTCCTTTACCATGCAATGCTTTCAAGTTAAGAGCGAGAAACGTGTGAGCTTCGTGAACGATGTAGCTTCCTTTGAGCTGAAAAGTGACTGAGTTTACTTGAAAACATGTCTTGCTTGTAGGAAGACACAGAGCCTGGGATTTAACTCCATTTCTGAAGGGAAACACACAGCACAGTTCTCATCCATGAAACACACTCTGCTTTAGAGCAAGAAGCACGCTCTTGCTTTCTCAGTGTCTCTAATACAGCAGGAAACGCGACTGTGGTCAGAACAAAATAACGGTGTTTCCTACACATATGGACCATATCTAGGTCAACTATTTTTCTGCAACTGATAGAAAGCACAGTTCCATTAACATGCATTGCTTTCAATTTAAGAGCGAGAAACGAGTGAGCTTCGTGAACAATGTAGCTTCCTTTGAGCTGAAAATTGACTGAGTTTACTTGAAAAAATGTCTTGCTTTTAGGAAATCACAGAGCCTGGGATTTAACTCCATTTCTGAAGGGAAACACACAGCACAGTTCTCATCCATGAAACAACTCTGCTTTAGAGCAAGAAGCACGCTCTTGCTTTCTAAGAGTCTCTAATACAGCTGGAAACGTGACAGTGGTCAGAACAAAATAACGGTGTTTCCTACACATAGGGACCATATCTAGGTCAACTCTTCTTCTGAAGCTGATACAAACCACAGTTCCTCTAACATGCCATGCTTTCCAGAAAAGAGAGATAAACGTGTGAGCTTCGTGAACGATGTAGCTTCCTTTGAGGTGAATAGTGACTGAGTTTACCTGAAAAGGTGTCTTGCTTGTAGGAAGACACAGAGAGTGGAATTTAACTCCATTTCTGAAGGGAAACACACCGCACAGTTCTCATCCATAAAACACACTCTGCTTTAGAGCACGAAGCATGCTCTTGCATTCTAGAGTCTCTAATAGAGAAGGAAACATAAGGGTGCTCTGAACAAAATAACGGTGTTTCCTACATATACGGACCATTGCTGGTTCAACTCTGCTTCTGAAACTGACACAACCCTCAAGTCATCTAACATCCAATGCTTTTCAGTTAAGAGCAAGAAACGTATGAGCTTTGTAAACGATTTATATTCTTTGAGCTGAAAAGTGACTGCGTTTACCTGAAATGATGTCTTGCATGTAGGAAGACACAGAGCCTGGAATTTAACTCCATTTCTGTAGGGAAACACACAGCACAGTACTTATCCATGAAACACACTCTGCTGTAGAGCTAGAAGCATGCTCTTGCTTCCCAGAGTCTCTAATAGAGCCAGAAACTTGAGGGTACTCAGAACAAAAGAACGGTGTTTCCTACACATACGGACCATTGCTAGATCAACTCTGCTTCTGAAACTGATACAAACCACACGTCCACTAACATCCAATGCTTTACAGTTAAGAGCAAGAAACGTGTGAGCTATGTGTACGATGTAGCTTTGTTTGAGTGCAAGGTGACTAAGTTTACGTGAAATGAAGTATTGCTTGTAGGAAGATATAGAGCCTGTGATTTAACTCCATTTCTGAAGGGAAACACACAGCACAGTTCCCACGATGAAACATACTCTGCGTATAGGAAGAAGCATGCTCTTGCTTTCTAGAGTCTCTAATAGAGCAGGAAACTTGAGTGTGCTCATAACAAAAGAATGGTGTTTCCTACACATACGGACCACTGCTAGTTCAACTCTGCTTCTGAAACTGATACAAACCACAAGTCATCTAACATCCAATGCTTTTCAGTTAAGAGCAAGTAACCTGTGAGCTTCGTAAACGATTTATATTCATTTGAGCTGAAAAGTGACTGCGTTTACCTGAAATGATGTCTTGCTTGTAGGAAGACACGGGGCCTGGAATTTAACTCCATTTCTGAAGGGAAACACGCAGCACAGTTCTCATCCATGAAACACACTCTTCTTTAGAGGAAGAAGCACGCTCTTGCTTTCTAAGTGTCTCTAATACAGCAGGAAATGTGACTGTGGTCAGAACAAAATAACGTTATTTCCTACATATACGGACCATATCTAGGTCAACTCTTCTTCTGCAAACGATACAAAGCACAGTTCCTTTACCATGCAATGCTTTCAAGTTAAGAGCGAGAAACGTGTGAGCTTCGTGAACGATGTAGCTTCCTTTGAGCTGAAAAGTGACTGAGTTTACTTGAAAGCATGTCTTGCTTGTAGGAAGACACAGAGCCTGGGATTTAACCCCATTTGTGAAGGGAAACACACAGCACAGTTCTCATCCATGAAACACACTCTGCTTTAGAGCAAGAAGCACGCTCTTGCTTTCTCAGTGTCTCTAATACAGCAGGAAACGTGACTGTGGTCAGAACAAAATAACGTTGTTTCCTACACATACGGACCATATCTAGGTCAACTCTTCTTCTGCAAACAATACAAAGCACAGTTCCTTTACCATGCATTGATTTCAATTTAAGAGCGAGAAACGAGTGAGCTTCGTGAACAATGTAGCTTCCTTTGAGCTGAAAAGTGACTGAGTTTACTTGAAAAAATGTCTTGCATTTAGGAAATCACAGAGCCTGGGATTTAACTCCATTTCTGAAGGGAAACACACAGCACAGTTCTCATCCATGAAACAACTCTGCTTTAGAGCAAGAAGCACGCTCTTGCTTTCTAAGAGTCTCTAATACAGCTGGAAACGTGACAGTGGTCAGAACAAAATAACGGTGTTTCCTACACATACGGACCATATCTAGGTCAACTCTTCTTCTGAAGCTGATACAAACCACGGTTCCTCTAACATGCCATGCTTTCCAGAAAAGAGAGATAAACGTGTGAGCTTTGTGAACGATGTAGCTTCCTTTGAGGTGAATAGTGACTGAGTTTACCTGAAAAGGTGTCTTGCTTGTAGGAAGACACAGAGCGTGGAATTTAACTCCATTTCTGAAGGGAAACACACAGCACAGTTCTCATCCATAAAACACACTCTGCTTTAGAGCACGAAGCATGCTCTTGCATTCTAGAGTCTCTAATATAGCAGGAAACATGAGGGTGCTCTGAACAAAATAACGGTGTTTCCTACATATACGGACCATTGCTAGATCAACTCTGCTTCTGAAACTGATACAACCCTCAAGTCATCTAACATCCAATGCTTTTCAGTTAAGAGCAAGAAACGTATGAGCTTTGTAAACGATTTATGTTCTTTGAGCTGAAAAGTGACTGCGTTTACCTGAAATGATGTCTTGCTTGTAGGAAGACACAGAGCCTGGAATTTAAGTCCATTTCTGTAGGGAAACACACAGCACAGTACTTATCCATGAAACACACTCTGCTGTAGAGCTAGAAGCATGCTCTTGCTTCCCAGAGTCTCTAATAGAGCCAGAAACTTGAGGGTACTCAGAACAAAAGAACGGTGTTTCCTACACATATGGACCATTGCTAGATCAACTCTGCTTCTGAAACTGATACAAACCATACGTCCTCTAACATCCAATGCTTTACAGTTAAGAGCAAGAAACGTGTGAGCTACGTGTACGATGTAGCTTTGTTTGAGTGCAAGGTGACTAAGTTTACGTGAAATGAAGTATTGCTTGTAGGAAGATACAGAGCCTGTGATTTAACTCCATTTCTGAAGGGAAACACACAGCACAGTTCCCATGATGAAACACACTCTGCGTATAGGAAGAAGCATGCTCTTGCTTTCTAGAGTCTCTAATAGAGCAGGAAACTTGAGTGTGCTCATAACAAAAGAATGGTGTTTCCTACACATACGGACCACTGCTAGTTCAACTCTGCTTCGGAAACTGATACAAACCACAAGTCATCTAACATGCAATGCTTTTCAGTTAAGAGCAAGAAACCTGTGAGCTTCGTAAACGATTTATATTCATTTGAGCTGAAAAGTGACTGTGTTTACCTGAAATGATGTCTTGCTAGTAGGAAGACACGGGGCCTGGAATTTAACTCCATTTCTGAAGGGAAACACGCAGCACAGTTCTCATCCATGAAACACACTCTCCTTTAGAGCAGGAAGCACGCCCTTGCTTTCTAAGTGTCTCTAATACAGCAGGAAATGTGACTGTGGTCAGAACAAAATAACTTTGTTTCCTACACATACGGACCATATCTAGGTCAACTCTTCTTCTGCAAACAATACAAAGCACAGTTCATTTACCATGCAATGCTTTCAAGTTAAGAGCGAGAAACGTTTGAGCTTCGTGAACAATGTAGCTTCATTTGAGCTGAAAAGTGACTGAGTTTACTTGAAAACATGTCTTGCTTGTAGGAAGACACAGAGCCTGGGATTTAACTCCATTTGTGAAGGGAAACACACAGCACAGTTCTCATCCACGAAACACACTCTGCTTTAGAGCAAGAAGCACGCTCTTGCTTTCTCAGTGTCTCTAATACAGCAGGAAACGCGACTGTGGTCAGAGCAAAATAACGGTGTTTCCTACACTTATGGACCATATCTAGGTCAAATCTTTTTGTGCGACTGATAGAAAGCACAGTTCCATTAACATGCATTGCTTTCAATTTAGGAGCGAGAAACGTGTGAGCTTCGTGAACAATGGAGCTTCCTTTGAGCTGAAATGTGACTGAGTTTACTTGAAAAAATGTCTTGCTTTTAGGAAGACACAGAGCCTGGGATTTAACTCCATTTCTGAAGGGAAACACACAGCACAGTTCTCATCCATGAAACAACTCTGCTTTAGAGCAAGAAGCACGCTCTTGCTTTCTAAGAGTCTCTAATACAGCTGGAAACGTGACAGTGGTCAGAACAAAATAACGGTGTTTCCTACATATACGGACCATATCTAGGTGAGCTCTTCTTCTGAAGCTGATACAAACCACAGTTCCTCTAACCTGCCATGCTTTCCAGAAAAGAGAGATAAACGTGTGAGCTTTGTGAACGATGTAGCTTCCTTTGAGGTGAATAGTGACTGAGTTTACCTGAAAAGGTGTCTTGCTTGTAGGAAGACACAGAGCGTGGAATTTAACTCCATTTCTGAAGGGAAACACACAGCACAGTTCTCATCCATAAAACACACTCTGCTTTAGAGCACGAAGCATGCTCTTGCATTCTACAGTCTCTAATAGAGCAGGAAAAATGAGGGTGCTCTGAACAAAATAATGGTGTTTCCTACATATACGGACCATTGCTAGTTCAACTCTGCTTCTGAAACTGATACAACCCTCAAGTCATCTAACATCCAATGCTTTTCATTTAAGAGCAAGAAACGTATGAGCTTTGTAAACGATTTATATTCTTTGAGCTGAAAAGTGACTGCGTTTACCTGAAATGATGTCTTGCTTGTAGGAAGACACAGAGCCTGGAAGTAAACTCCATTTCTGTCGGGAAACACACAGCACAGTACTTATCCATGAAACACACTCTGCTGTAGAGCTAGAAGCATGCTCTTGCTTCCCAGAGTCTCTAATAGAGCCAGAAACTTGAGGGTTCTCAGAACAAAAGAACGGTGTTTCCTACACATACGGACCATTGCTAGATCAACTCTGCTTCTGAAACTGATACAAACCACACGTCCTCTAACATCCAATGCTTTACAGTTAAGAGCAAGAAACGTGTGAGCTACGTGTACGATGTAGCTTTGTTTGAGTGCAAGGTGACTAAGTTTACGTGAAATGAAGTATTGCTTGTAGGAAGATACAGAGCCTGTGATTTAACTCCATTTCTGAAGGGAAACACACAGCACAGTTCCCATGATGAAACACACTCTGCGTATAGGAAGAAGCATGCTCTTGCTTTCTAGAGTCTCTAATAGAGCAGGAAATTTGAATGTGCTCATAACAAAAGAATGGTGTTTCCTACACATACGGACCACTGCTAGTTCAACTCTGCTTCTGAAACTCATACAAACCACAAGTCATCTAACATCCAATGCTTTTCAGTTAAGAGCAAGAAACCTGTGAGCTTCGTAAACGATTTATATTCATTTGAGCTGAAAAGTGACTGCGTTTACCTGAAATGATGTCTTGCTAGTAGGAAGACACGGGGCCTGGAATTTAACTCCATTTCTGAAGGGAAACACGCAGCACAGTTCTCATCCATGAAACACACTCTTCTTTAGAGCAAGAAGCACGCTCTTGCTTTCTAAGTGTCTCTAATACAGCAGGAAACGTGACTGTGGTCAGAACAAAATAACGTTGTTTCCTACACATACGGACCATATCTAGGTCAACTCTTCTTCTGCAAACAATACAAAGCACAGTTCCTTTACCATGCATTGCTTTCAATTTAAGAGCGAGAAACGAGTGAGCTTCGTGAACAATGTAGCTTCCTTTGAGCTGAAAAGTGACTGAGTTTACTTGAAAAAATGTCTTGCTTTTAGGTAATCACAGAGCCTGGGATTTAACTCCATTTGTGAAGGGAAACACACAGCACAGTTCTCATCCATGAAACAACTCTGCTTTAGAGCAAGAAGCACGCTCTTGCTTTCTAAGAGTCTCTAATACAGCTGGAAACGTGACAGTGGTCAGAACAAAATAACGGTGTTTCCTACACATAAGGACCATATCTAGGTCAACCTTTCTTCTGAAGCTGATACAAACCACAGTTCCTCTAACATGCCATGCTTTCCAGAAAAGAGATATAAACGTGTGAGCTTTGTGAACGATGTAGCTTCCTTTGAGGTGAATAGTGACTGAGTTTACCTGAAAAGGTGTCTTGCTTGTAGGAAGACACAGAGCGTGGAATTTAACTCCATTTCTGAAGGGAAACACACAGCACAGTTCTCATCCATAAAACACACTCTGCTTTAGAGCACGAAGCATGCTCTTGCATTCTAGAGTCTCTAATAGAGCAGGAAACATGAGGGTGCTCTGAACAAAATAACGGTGTTTCCTACATATACGGACCATTGCTAGATCAACTATGCTTCTGAAACTGATACAACCCTCAAGTCATCTAACATCCAATGCTTTTCAGTTAAGAGCAAGAAACGTATGAGCTTTGTAAACGATTTATATTCTTTGAGCTGAAAAGTGACTGTGTTTACCTGAAATGATGTCTTGCTTGTAGGAAGACACAGAGCCTGGAATTTAACTCCATTTCTGTAGGGAAACACACAGCACAGTACTTATCCATGAAACACACTCTGCTGTAGAGCTAGAAGCATGCTCTTGCTTCCCAGAGTCTCTAATAGAGCCAGAAACTTGAGGGTACTCAGAACAAAAGAACGGTGTTTCCTACACATACGGACCATTGCTAGATCAACTCTGCTTCTGAAACTGATACAAACCACACGTCCTCTAACATCCAATGCTTTACAGTTAAGAGCAAGAAACGTGTGAGCTACGTGTACGATGTAGCTTTGTTTGAGTGCAAGGTGACTAAGTTTACGTGAAATGAAGTATTGCTTGTAGGAAGATACAGAGCCTGTGATTTAACTCCATTTCTGAAGGGAAACACACAGCACAGTTCCCATGATGAAACACACTCTGCGTATAGGAAGAAGCATGCTCTTGCTTTCTAGAGTCTCTAATAGAGCAGGAAATTTGAGTGTGCTCATAACAAAAGAATGGTGTTTCCTACACATACGGACCACTGCTAGTTCAACTCTGCTTCTGAAACTGATACAAACCACAAGTCATCTAACATCCAATGCTTTTCAGTTAAGAGCAAGAAACCTGTGAGCTTCGTAAACTATTTATATTCATTTGAGCTGAAAAGTGACTGCGTTTACCTGAAATGATGTCTTGCTAGTAGGAAGACACGGGGCCTGGAATTTAACTCCATTTCTGAAGGGAAACACGCAGCAAAGTTCTCATCCATGAAACACACTCTTCTTTAGAGCAAGAAGCACGCTCTTGCTTTCTAAGTGTCTATAATACAGCAGGAAACGTGACTGTGTTCAGAACAAAATAACGTTGTTTCCTACATATACGGACCATATCTAGGTCAACTCTTCTTCTGCAAACAATACAAAGCACAGTTCCTTTACCATGCAATGCTTTCAAGTTAAGAGCGAGAAACGTGTGAGCTTCGTGAACGATGTAGCTTCCTTTGAGCTGAAAAGTGACTGAGTTTACTTGAAAACATGTCTTGCTTGTAGGAAGACACAGAGCCTGGGATTTAACTCCATTTCTGAAGGGAAACACACAGCACAGTTCTCATCCATGAAACACACTCTGCTTTAGAGCAAGAAGCACGCTCTTGCTTTCTCAGTGTCTCTAATACAGCAGGAAACGCGACTGTGGTCAGAACAAAATAACGGTGTTTCCTACACATATGGACCATATCTAGGTCAACTATTTTTCTGCAACTGATAGAAAGCACAGTTCCATTAACATGCATTGCTTTCAATTTAAGAGCGAGAAACGTGTGAGCTTCGTGAACAATGTAGCTTCCTTTGAGCTGAAAAGTGACTGAGTTTACTTGAAAAAATGTCTTGCTTTTAGGAAGACACAGAGCCTGGGATTTAACTCCATTTCTGAAGGGAAACACACAGCACAGTTCTCATCCATGAAACAACTCTGCTTTAGAGCAAGAAGCACGCTCTTGCTTTCTAAGAGTCTCTAATACAGCTGGAAACGTGACAGTGGTCAGAACAAAATAACGGTGTTTCCTACATATACGGACCATATCTAGGTCAACTCTTCTTCTGAAGCTGAAACAAACCACAGTTCCTCTAACATGCCATGCTTTCCAGAAAAGAGAGATAAACGTGTGAGCTTTGTGAACGATGTAGCTTCCTTTGAGGTGAATAGTGACTGAGTTTACCTGAAAAGGTGTCTTGCTTGTAGGAAGACACAGAGCGTGGAATTTAACTCCATTTCTGAAGGGAAACACACAGCACAGTTCTCATCCATAAAACACACTCTGCTTTAGAGCACGAAGCATGCTCTTGCATTCTAGAGTCTCTAATAGAGCAGGAAACATGAGGGTGCTCTGAACAAAATAACGGTGTTTACTACATATACGGACCATTGCTAGTTCAACTCTGCTTCTGAAACTGATACAACCCTCAAGTCATCTAACATCCAATGCTTTTCAGTTAAGAGCAAGAAACGTATGAGCTTTGTAAACGATTTATATTCTTTGAGCTGAAAATTGACTGTGTTTACCTGAAATGATGTCTTGCTTGTAGGAAGACACAGAGCCTGAAAGTAAACTCCATTTCTGTAGGGAAACACATAGCACAGTACTTATCCATGAAACACACTCTGCTGTAGATCTAGAAGCATGCTCTTGCTTCCCAGAGTCTCTAATAGAGCCAGAAACTTGAGGGTACTCAGAACAAAAGAACGGTGTTTCCTACACATACGGACCATTGCTAGATCAACTCTGCTTCTGAAACTGATACAAACCACACGTCCTCTAACATCCAATGCTTTACAGTTAAGAGCAAGAAACGTGTGAGCTACGTGTACGATGTAGCTTTGTTTGAGTGCAAGGTGACTAAGTTTACGTGAAATGAAGTATTGCTTGTAGGAAGATACAGAGCCTGTGATTTAACTCCATTTCTGAAGGGAAACACACAGCACAGTTCCCATGATGAAACACACTCTGCGTATAGGAAGAAGCATGCTCTTGCTTTCTAGAGTCTCTAATAGAGCAGGAAACTTGAGTGTGCTCATAACAAAAGAATGGTGTTTCCTACACATACGGACCACTGCTAGTTCAACTCTGCTTCTGAAACTGATACAAACCACAAGTCATCTAACATGCAATGCTTTTCAGTTAAGAGCAAGAAACCTGTGAGCTTCCTAAACGATTTATATTCATTTGAGCTGAAAAGTGACTGCGTTTACCTGAAATGATGTCTTGCTTGTAGGAAGACACGGGGCCTGGAATTTAACTCCATTTCTGAAGGGAAACACACAGCACAGTTCTCATCCATGAAACACACTCTTCTTTAGAGCAAGAAGCACGCTCTTGCTTTCTAAGTGTCTCTAATACAGCAGGAAACGCGACTGTGGTCAGAACAAAATAACGTTGTTTCCTACACATACGGACCATATCTAGGTCAACTCTTCTTCTGCAAACAATACAAAGCACAGTTCCTTTACCATGCATTGCTTTCAATTTAAGAGCGAGAAACGTGTGAGCTTCGTGAACAATGTAGCTTCCTTTGAGCTGAAAAGTGACTGAGTTTACTTGAAAAAATGTCTTGCTTTTAGGAAATCACAGAGCCTGGGATTTAACTCCATTTCTGAAGGGAAACACACAGCACAGTTCTCATCCATGAAACAACTCTGCTTTAGAGCAAGAAGCACGCTCTTGCTTTCTAAGAGTCTCTAATACAGCTGGAAACGTGACAGTGGTCAGAACAAAATAACGGTGTTTCCTACACATAAGGACCATATCTAGGTCAACCTTTCTTCTGAAGCTGATACAAACCACAGTTCCTCTAACATGCCATGCTTTCCAGAAAAGAGATATAAACGTTTGAGCTTTGTGAACGATGTAGCTTCCTTTGAGGTGAATAGTGACTGAGTTTACCTGAAAAGGTGTCTTGCTTGTAGGAAGACACAGAGCGTGGAATTTAACTCCATTTCTGAAGGGAAACACACAGCACAGTTCTCATCCATAAAACACACTCTGCTTTAGAGCACGAAGCATGCTCTTGCATACTAGAGTCTCTAAAAGAGCAGGAAACATGAGGGTGCTCTGAACAAAATAACGGTGTTTCCTACATATACGGACCATTGCTAGATCAACTCTGCTTCTGAAACTGATACAACCCTCAAGTCATCTAACATGCAATGCTTTTCAGTTAAGAGCAAGAAACGTATGAGCTTTGTAAACGATTTATATTCTTTGAGCTGAAAAGTGACTGTGTTTACCTGAAATGATGTCTTGCTTGTAGGAAGACACAGAGCCTGGAATTTAACTCCATTTCTGTAGGGAAACACACAGCACAGTACTTATCCATGAAACACACTCTGCTGTAGAGCTAGAAGCATGCTCTTGCTTCCCAGAGTCTCTAATAGAGCCAGAAACTTGAGGGTACTCAGAACAAAAGAACGGTGTTTCCTACACATACGGACCATTGCTAGATCAACTCTGCTTCTGAAACTGATACACACCACACGTCCACTAACATCCAATGCTTTACAGTTAAGAGCAAGAAACGTGTGAGCTACGTGTACGATGTAGCTTTGTTTGAGTGCAAGGTGACTAAGTTTACGTGAAATGAAGTATTGCTTGTAGGAAGATACAGAACCTGTGATTTAACTCCATTTCTGAAGGGAAACACACAGCACAGTTCCCATGATGAAACACACTCTGCGTATAGGAAGAAGCATGCTCTTGCTTTCTAGAGTCTCTAATAGAGCAGGAAATTTGAGTGTGCTCATAACAAAAGAATGGTGTTTCCTACACATACGGACCACTGCTAGTTCAACTCTGCTTCTGAAACTGATACAAACCACAAGTCATCTAACATCCAATGCTTTTCAGTTAAGAGCAAGAAACCTGTGAGCTTCGTAAACTATTTATATTCATTTGAGCTGAAAAGTGACTGCGTTTACCTGAAATGATGTCTTGCTAGTAGGAAGACACGGGGCCTGGAATTTAACTCCATTTCTGAAGGGAAACACGCAGCAAAGTTCTCATCCATGAAACACACTCTTCTTTAGAGCAAGAAGCACGCTCTTGCTTTCTAAGTGTCTCTAATACAGCAGGAAACGTGACTGTGTTCAGAACAAAATAACGTTGTTTCCTACATATACGGACCATATCTAGGTCAACTCTTCTTCTGCAAACAATACAAAGCACAGTTCCTTTACCATGCAATGCTTTCAAGTTAAGAGCGAGAAACGTGTGAGCTTCGTGAACGATGTAGCTTCCTTTGAGCTGAAAAGTGACTGAGTTTACTTGAAAACATGTCTTGCTTGTAGGAAGACACAGAGCCTGGGATTTAACTCCATTTCTGAAGGGAAACACACAGCACAGTTCTCATCCATGAAACACACTCTGCTTTAGAGCAAGAAGCACGCTCTTGCTTTCTCGGTGTCTCTAATACAGCAGGAAACGCGACTGTGGTCAGAACAAAATAACGGTGTTTCCTACACATATGGACCATATCTAGGTCAACTATTTTTCTGCAACTGATAGAAAGCACAGTTCCATTAACATGCATTGCTTTCAATTTAAGAGCGAGAAACGTGTGAGCTTCGTGAACAATGTAGCTTCCTTTGAGCTGAAAAGTGACTGAGTTTACTTGAAAAAATGTCTTGCTTTTAGGAAGACACAGAGCCTGGGATTTAACTCCATTTCTGAAGGGAAACACACAGCACAGTTCTCATCCATGAAACAACTCTGCTTTAGAGCAAGAAGCACGCTCTTGCTTTCTAAGAGTCTCTAATACAGCTGGAAACGTGACAGTGGTCAGAACAAAATAACGGTGTTTCCTACATATACGGACCATATCTAGGTCAACTCTTCTTCTGAAGCTGATACAAACCACAGTTCCTCTAACATGCCATGCTTTCCAGAAAAGAGACATAAACGTGTGAGCTTTGTGAACGATGTAGCTTCCTTTGAGGTGAATAGTGACTGAGTTTACCTGAAAAGGTGTCTTGCTTGTAGGAAGACACAGAGCGTGGAATTTAACTCCATTTCTGAAGGGAAACACACAGCACAGTTCTCATCCATAAAACACACTCTGCTTTAGAGCACGAAGCATGCTCTTGCATTCTAGAGTCTCTAATAGAGCAGGAAACATGAGGGTGCTCTGAACAAAATAACGGTGTTTACTACATATACGGACCATTGCTAGTTCAACTATGCTTCTGAAACTGATACAACCCTCAAGTCATCTAACATGCAATGCTTTTCAGTTAAGAGCAAGAAACGTATGAGCTTTGTAAACGATTTATATTCTTTGAGCTGAAAATTGACTGTGTTTACCTGAAATGATGTCTTGCTTGTAGGAAGACACAGAGCCTGAAAGTAAACTCCATTTCTGTAGGGAAAACCACAGCACAGTACTTATCCATGAAACACACTCTGCTGTAGATCTAGAAGCATGCTCTTGCTTCCCAGAGTCTCTAATAGAGCCAGAAACTTGAGGGTACTCAGAACAAAAGAACGGTGTTTCCTACACATACGGACCATTGCTAGATCAACTCTGCTTCTGAAACTGATACAAACCACACGTCCTCTAACATCCAATGCTTTACAGTTAAGAGCAAGAAACGTGTGAGCTACGTGTACGATGTAGCTTTGTTTGAGTGCAAGGTGACTAAGTTTACGTGAAATGAAGTATTGCTTGTAGGAAGATACAGAGCCTGTGATTTAACTCCATTTCTGAAGGGAAACACACAGCACAGTTCCCATGATGAAACACACTCTGCGTATAGGAAGAAGCATGCTCTTGCTTTCTAGAGTCTCTAATAGAGCAGGAAACTTGATTGTGCTCATAACAAAAGAATGGTGTTTCCTACACATAAGGACCACTGCTAGTTCAACTCTGCTTCTGAAACTGATACAAACCACAAGTCATCTAACATGCAATGCTTTTCAGTTAAGAGCAAGAAACCTGTGAGCTTCCTAAACGATTTATATTCATTTGAGCTGAAAAGTGACTGCGTTTACCTGAAATGATGTCTTGCTTGTAGGAAGACACGGGGCCTGGAATTTAACTCCATTTCTGAAGGGAAACACACAGCACAGTTCTCATCCATGAAACACACTCTTCTTTAGAGCAAGAAGCACGCTCTTGCTTTCTAAGTGTCTCTAATACAGCATTAAACGCGACTGTGGTCAGAACAAAATAACGTTGTTTCCTACACATACGGACCATATCTAGGTCAACTCTTCTTCTGCAAACAATACAAAGCACAGTTCCTTTACCATGCATTGCTTTCAATTTAAGAGCGAGAAACGTGTGAGCTTCGTGAACAATGTAGCTTCCTTTGAGCTGAAAAGTGACTGAGTTTACTTGAAAAATGTCTTGCTTTTAGGAAATCACAGAGCCTGGGATTTAACTCCATTTCTGAAGGGAAACACACAGCACAGTTCTCATCCATGAAACAACTCTGCTTTAGAGCAAGAAGCACGCTCTTGCTTTCTAAGAGTCTCTAATACAGCTGGAAACGTGACAGTGGTCAGAACAAAATAACGGTGTTTCCTACATATATGGACCATATCTAGGTCAACTATTTTTCTGCAACTGATAGAAAGCACAGTTCCATTAACATGCATTGCTTTCAATTTAAGAGCGAGAAACGTGTGAGCTTCGTGAACAATGTAGCTTCCTTTGAGCTGAATAGTGACTGAGTTTACTTGAAAAAATGTCTTGCTTTTAGGAAGACACAGAGCCTGGGATTTAACTCCATTTCTGAAGGGAAACACACAGCACAGTTCTCATCCATGAAACAACTCTGCTTTAGAGCAAGAAGCACGTTCTTGCTTTCTAAGAGTCTCTAATACAGCTGGAAACGTGACAGTGGTCAGAACAAAATAACGGTGTTTCCTACATATACGGACCATATCTAGGTCAACTCTTCTTCTGAAGCTGATACAAACCACAGTTCCTCTAACATGCCATGCTTTCCGGAAAAGAGACATAAACGTGTGAGCTTTGTGAACGATGTAGCTTCCTTTGAGGTGAATAGTGACTGAGTTTACCTGAAAAGGTGTCTTGCTTGTAGGAAGACACAGAGCCTGGAATTTAACTCCATTTCTGAAGGGAAACACACAGCACAGTTCTCATCCATAAAACACACTCTGCTTTAGAGCACGAAGCATGGTCTTGTTTCCCAGAGTCTCTAATAGAGCCAGAAACTTGAGGGTACTCAGAACAAAAGAACGGTGTTTCCTACACATACGGACCATTGCTAGATCAACTCTGCTTCTGAAACTGATACAAACCACACGTCCTCTAACATCCAATGCTTTACAGTTAAGAGCAAGAAACGTGTGAGCTACGTGTACGATGTAGCTTTGTTTGAGTGCAAGGTGACTAAGTTTACGTGAAATGAAGTATTGCTTGTAGGAAGATACAGAGCCTGTGATTTAACTCCATTTCTGAAGGGAAACACACAGCACAGTTCCCATGATGAAACACACTCTGCGTATAGGAAGAAGCATGCTCTTGCTTTCTAGAGTCATTAATAGAGCAGGAAATTTGAGTGTGCTCATAACAAAAATATGGTGTTTCCTACACATACGGACCACTGCTAGTTCAACTCTGCTTCTGAAACTGATACAAACCACAAGTCATCTAACATCCAATGCTTTTCAGTTAAGAGCAAGAAACCTGTGAGCTTCGGAAACGATTTATATTCATTTGAGCTGAAAAGTGACTGCGTTTACCTGAAATGATGTCTTGCTAGTAGGAAGACACGGGGCCTGGAATTTAACTCCATTTGTGAAGGGAAACACGCAGCAAAGTTCTCATCCATGAAACACACTCTTCTTTAGAGCAAGAAGCACGCTCTTGCTTTCTAAGTGTCTCTAATACAGCAGGAAACGTGACTGTGTTCAGAACAAAATAACGTTGTTTCCTACATATACGGACCATATCTAGGTCAACTCTTCTTCTGCAAACAATACAAAGCACAGTTCCTTTACCATGCAATGCTTTCAAGTTAAGAGCGAGAAACGTGTGAGCTTCGTGAACGATGTAGCTTCCTTTGAGCTGAAAAGTGACTGAGTTTACTTGAAAACATGTCTTGCTTGTAGGAAGACACAGAGCCTGGGATTTAACTCCATTTCTGAAGGGAAACACACAGCACAGTTCTCATCCATGAAACACACTCTGCTTTAGAGCAAGAAGCACGCTCTTGCTTTCTCGGTGTCTCTAATACAGCAGGAAACGCGACTGTGGTCAGAACAAAATAACGGTGTTTCCTACACATAAGGACCATATCTAGGTCAACTATTTTTCTGCAACTGATAGAAAGCACAGTTCCATTAACATGCATTGCTTTCAATTTAAGAGCGAGAAACGTGTGAGCTTCGTGAACAATGTAGCTTCCTTTGAGCTGAAAAGTGACTGAGTTTACTTGAAAAAATGTCTTGCTTTTAGGAAGACACAGAGCCTGGGATTTAACTCCATTTCTGAAGGGAAACACACAGCACAGTTCTCATCCATGAAACAACTCTGCTTTAGAGCAAGAAGCACGCTCTTGCTTTCTAAGAGTCTCTAATACAGCTGGAAAAGTGACAGTGGTCAGAACAAAATAACGGTGTTTCCTACATATACGGACCATATCTAGGTCAACTCTTCTTCTGAAGCTGATACAAACCACAGTTCCTCTAACATGCCATGCTTTCCAGAAAAGAGACATAAACGTGTGAGCTTTGTGAACGATGTAGCTTCCTTTGAGGTGAATAGTGACTGAGTTTACCTGAAAAGGTGTCTTGCTTGTAGGAAGACACAGAGCGTGGAATTTAACTCCATTTCTGAAGGGAAACACACAGCACAGTTCTCATCCATAAAACACACTCTGCTTTAGAGCACGAAGCATGCTCTTGCATTCTAGAGTCTCTAATAGAGCAGGAAACATGAGGGTGCTCTGAACAAAATAACGGTGTTTACTACATATACGGACCATTGCTAGTTCAACTATGCTTCTGAAACTGATACAACCCTCAAGTCATCTAACATGCAATGCTTTTCAGTTAAGAGCAAGAAACGTATGAGCTTTGTAAACGATTTATATTCTTTGAGCTGAAAATTGACTGTGTTTACCTGAAATGATGTCTTGCTTGTAGGAAGACACAAAGCCTGAAAGTAAACTCCATTTCTGTAGGGAAAACCACAGCACAGTACTTATCCATGAAACACACTCTGCTGTAGATCTAGAAGCATGCTCTTGCTTCCCAGAGTCTCTAATAGAGCCAGAAACTTGAGGGTACTCAGAACAAAAGAACGGTGTTTCCTACACATACGGACCATTGCTAGATCAACTCTGCTTCTGAAACTGATACAAACCACACGTCCTCTAACATCCAATGCTTTACAGTTAAGAGCAAGAAACGTGTGAGCTACGTGTACGATGTAGCTTTGTTTGAGTGCAAGGTGACTAAGTTTACGTGAAATGAAGTATTGCTTGTAGGAAGATACAGAGCCTGTGATTTAACTCCATTTCTGAAGGGAAACACACAGCACAGTTCCCATGATGAAACACACTCTGCGTATAGGAAGAAGCATGCTCTTGCTTTCTAGAGTCTCTAATAGAGCAGGAAACTTGATTGTGCTCATAACAAAAGAATGGTGTTTCCTACACATAAGGACCACTGCTAGTTCAACTCTGCTTCTGAAACTGATACAAACCACAAGTCATCTAACATGCAATGCTTTTCAGTTAAGAGCAAGAAACCTGTGAGCTTCCTAAACGATTTATATTCATTTGAGCTGAAAAGTGACTGCGTTTACCTGAAATGATGTCTTGCTTGTAGGAAGACACGGGGCCTGGAATTTAACTCCATTTCTGAAGGGAAACACACAGCACAGTTCTCATCCATGAAACACACTCTTCTTTAGAGCAAGAAGCACGCTCTTGCTTTCTAAGTGTCTCTAATACAGCATTAAACGCGACTGTGGTCAGAACAAAATAACGTTGTTTCCTACACATACGGACCATATCTAGGTCAACTCTTCTTCTGCAAACAATACAAAGCACAGTTCCTTTACCATGCATTGCTTTCAATTTAAGAGCGAGAAACGTGTGAGCTTCGTGAACAATGTAGCTTCCTTTGAGCTGAAAAGTGACTGAGTTTACTTGAAAAATGTCTTGCTTTTAGGAAATCACAGAGCCTGGGATTTAACTCCATTTCTGAAGGGAAACACACAGCACAGTTCTCATCCATGAAACAACTCTGCTTTAGAGCAAGAAGCACGCTCTTGCTTTCTAAGAGTCTCTAATACAGCTGGAAACGTGACAGTGGTCAGAACAAAATAACGGTGTTTCCTACATATATGGACCATATCTAGGTCAACTATTTTTCTGCAACTGATAGAAAGCACAGTTCCATTAACATGCATTGCTTTCAATTTAAGAGCGAGAAACGTGTGAGCTTCGTGAACAATGTAGCTTCCTTTGAGCTGAATAGTGACTGAGTTTACTTGAAAAAATGTCTTGCTTTTAGGAAGACACAGAGCCTGGGATTTAACTCCATTTCTGAAGGGAAACACACAGCACAGTTCTCATCCATGAAACAACTCTGCTTTAGAGCAAGAAGCACGTTCTTGCTTTCTAAGAGTCTCTAATACAGCTGGAAACGTGACAGTGGTCAGAACAAAATAACGGTGTTTCCTACATATACGGACCATATCTAGGTCAACTCTTCTTCTGAAGCTGATACAAACCACAGTTCCTCTAACATGCCATGCTTTCCGGAAAAGAGACATAAACGTGTGAGCTTTGTGAACGATGTAGCTTCCTTTGAGGTGAATAGTGACTGAGTTTACCTGAAAAGGTGTCTTGCTTGTAGGAAGACACAGAGCCTGGAATTTAACTCCATTTCTGAAGGGAAACACACAGCACAGTTCTCATCCATAAAACACACTCTGCTTTAGAGCACGAAGCATGGTCTTGTTTCCCAGAGTCTCTAATAGAGCCAGAAACTTGAGGGTACTCAGAACAAAAGAACGGTGTTTCCTACACATACGGACCATTGCTAGATCAACTCTGCTTCTGAAACTGATACAAACCACACGTCCTCTAACATCCAATGCTTTACAGTTAAGAGCAAGAAACGTGTGAGCTACGTGTACGATGTAGCTTTGTTTGAGTGCAAGGTGACTAAGTTTACGTGAAATGAAGTATTGCTTGTAGGAAGATACAGAGCCTGTGATTTAACTCCATTTCTGAAGGGAAACACACAGCACAGTTCCCATGATGAAACACACTCTGCGTATAGGAAGAAGCATGCTCTTGCTTTCTAGAGTCTTTAATAGAGCAGGAAATTTGAGTGTGCTCATAACAAAAATATGGTGTTTCCTACACATACGGACCACTGCTAGTTCAACTCTGCTTCTGAAACTGATACAAACCACAAGTCATCTAACATCCAATGCTTTTCAGTTAAGAGCAAGAAACCTGTGAGCTTCGGAAACGATTTATATTCATTTGAGCTGAAAAGTGACTGCGTTTACCTGAAATGATGTCTTGCTAGTAGGAAGACACGGGGCCTGGAATTTAACTCCATTTGTGAAGGGAAACACGCAGCAAAGTTCTCATCCATGAAACACACTCTTCTTTAGAGCAAGAAGCACGCTCTTGCTTTCTAAGTGTCTCTAATACAGCAGGAAACGTGACTGTGTTCAGAACAAAATAACGTTGTTTCCTACATATACGGACCATATCTAGGTCAACTCTTCTTCTGCAAACAATACAAAGCACAGTTCCTTTACCATGCAATGCTTTCAAGTTAAGAGCGAGAAACGTGTGAGCTTCATGAACGATGTAGCTTCCTTTGAGCTGAAAAGTGACTGAGTTTACTTGAAAATATGTCTTGCTTGTAGGAAGACACAGAGCCTGGGATTTAACTCCATTTCTGAAGGGAAACACACAGCACAGTTCTCATCCATGAAACACACTCTGCTTTAGAGCAAGAAGCACGCTCTTGCTTTCTCGGTGTCTCTAATACAGCAGGAAACGCGACTGTGGTCAGAACAAAATAACGGTGTTTCCTACACATAAGGACCATATCTAGGTCAACTATTTTTCTGCAACTGATAGAAAGCACAGTTCCATTAACATGCATTGCTTTCAATTTAAGAGCGAGAAACGTGTGAGCTTCGTGAACAATGTAGCTTCCTTTGAGCTGAAAAGTGACTGAGTTTACTTGAAAAAATGTCTTGCTTTTAGGAAGACACAGAGCCTGGGATTTAACTCCATTTCTGAAGGGAAACACACAGCACAGTTCTCATCCATGAAACAACTCTGCTTTAGAGCAAGAAGCACGCTCTTGCTTTCTAAGAGTCTCTAATACAGCTGGAAATGTGACAGTGGTCAGAACAAAATAACGGTGTTTCCTACATATACGGACCATATCTAGGTCAACTCTTCTTCTGAAGCTGATACAAACCACAGTTCCTCTAACATGCCATGCTTTCCAGAAAAGAGACATAAACGTGTGAGCTTTGTGAACGATGTAGCTTCCTTTGAGGTGAATAGTGACTGAGTTTACCTGAAAAGGTGTCTTGCTTGTAGGAAGACACAGAGCGTGGAATTTAACTCCATTTCTGAAGGGAAACACACAGCACAGTTCTCATCCATAAAACACACTCTGCTTTAGAGCACGAAGCATGCTCTTGCATTCTAGAGTCTCTAATAGAGCAGGAAACATGAGGGTGCTCTGAACAAAATAACGGTGTTTACTACATATACGGACCATTGCTAGTTCAACTATGCTTCTGAAACTGATACAACCCTCAAGTCATCTAACATGCAATGCTTTTCAGTTAAGAGCAAGAAACGTATGAGCTTTGTAAACGATTTATATTCTTTGAGCTGAAAATTGACTGTGTTTACCTGAAATGATGTCTTGCTTGTAGGAAGACACAGAGCCTGAAAGTAAACTCCATTTCTGTAGGGAAACACACAGCACAGTACTTATCCATGAAACACACTCTGCTGTAGATCTAGAAGCATGCTCTTGCTTCCCAGAGTCTCTAATAGAGCCAGAAACTTGAGGGTACTCAGAACAAAAGAACGGTGTTTCCTACACATATGGACCATTGCTAGATCAACTCTGCTTCTGAAACTGATACAAACCACACGTCCTCTAACATCCAATGCTTTACAGTTAAGAGCAAGAAACGTGTGAGCTACGTGTACGATGTAGCTTTGTTTGAGTGCAAGGTGACTAAGTTTACGTGAAATGAAGTATTGCTTGTAGGAAGATACAGAGCCTGTGATTTAACTCCATTTCTGAAGGGAAACACACAGCACAGTTCCCATGATGAAACACACTCTGCGTATAGGAAGAAGCATGCTCTTGCTTTCTAGAGTCTCTAATAGAGAAGGAAACTTGATTGTGCTCATAACAAAAGAATGGTGTTTCCTACACATACGGACCACTGCTAGTTCAACTCTGCTTCTGAAACTGATACAAACCACAAGTCATCTAACATGCAATGCTTTTCAGTTAAGAGCAAGAAACCTGTGAGCTTCCTAAACGATTTATATTCATTTGAGCTGAAAAGTGACTGCGTTTACCTGAAATGATGTCTTGCTTGTAGGAAGACACGGGGCCTGGAATTTAACTCCATTTCTGAAGGGAAACACACAGCACAGTTCTCATCCATGAAACACACTCTTCTTTAGAGCAAGAAGCACGCTCTTGCTTTCTAAGTGTCTCTAATACAGCAGGAAACGCGACTGTGGTCAGAACAAAATAACGTTGTTTCCTACACATACGGACCATATCTAGGTCAACTCTTCTTCTGCAAACAATACAAAGCACAGTTCCTTTACCATGCATTGCTTTCAATTTAAGAGCGAGAAACGTGTGAGCTTCGTGAACAATGTAGCTTCCTTTGAGCTGAAAAGTGACTGAGTTTACTTGAAAAATGTCTTGCTTTTAGGAAATCACAGAGCCTGGGATTTAACTCCATTTCTGAAGGGAAACACACAGCACAGTTCTCATCCATGAAACAACTCTGCTTTAGAGCAAGAAGCACGCTCTTGCTTTCTAAGAGTCTCTAATACAGCTGGAAACGTGACAGTGGTCAGAACAAAATAACGGTGTTTCCTACATATATGGACCATATCTAGGTCAACTATTTTTCTGCAACTGATAGAAAGCACAGTTCCATTAACATGCATTGCTTTCAATTTAAGAGCGAGAAACGTGTGAGCTTCGTGAACAATGTATCTTCCTTTGAGCTGAATAGTGACTGAGTTTACTTGAAAAAATGTCTTGCTTTTAGGAAGACACAGAGCCTGGGATTTAACTCCATTTCTGAAGGGAAACACACAGCACAGTTCTCATCCATGAAACAACTCTGCTTTAGAGCAAGAAGCACGTTCTTGCTTTCTAAGAGTCTCTAATACAGCTGGAAACGTGACAGTGGTCAGAACAAAATAACGGTGTTTCCTACATATACGGACCATATCTAGGTCAACTCTTCTTCTGAAGCTGATACAAACCACAGTTCCTCTAACATGCCATGCTTTCCAGAAAAGAGAGATAAACGTGTGAGCTTTGTGAACGATGTAGCTTCCTTTGAGGTGAATAGTGACTGAGTTTACCTGAAAAAGTGTCTTGCTTGTAGGAAGACACAGAGCCTGGAATTTAACTCCATTTCTGAAGGGAAACACACAGCACAGTTCTCATCCATAAAACACACTCTGCTTTAGAGCACGAAGCATGGTCTTGTTTCCCAGAGTCTCTAATAGAGCCAGAAACTTGAGGGTACTCAGAACAAAAGAACGGTGTTTCCTACACATAAGGACCATTGCTAGATCAACTCTGCTTCTGAAACTGATACAAACCACACGTCCTCTAACATCCAATGCTTTACAGTTAAGAGCAAGAAACGTGTGAGCTACGTGTACGATGTAGCTTTGTTTGAGTGCAAGGTGACTAAGTTTACTTGAAATGAAGTACTGCTTGTAGGAAGATACAGAGCCTGTGATTTAACTCCATTTCTGAAGGGAAACACACAGCACAGTTCCCATGATGAAACACACTCTGCGTATAGGAAGAAGCATGCTCTTGCTTTCTAGAGTCTCTAATAGAGCAGGAAATTTGAGTGTGCTCATAACAAAAATATGGTGTTTCCTACACATACGGACCACTGCTAGTTCAACTCTGCTTCTGAAACTGATACAAACCACAAGTCATCTAACATCCAATGCTTTTCAGTTAAGAGCAAGAAACCTGTGAGCTTCGGAAACGATTTATATTCATTTGAGCTGAAAAGTGACTGCGTTTACCTGAAATGATGTCTTGCTAGTAGGAAGACACGGGGCCTGGAATTTAACTCCATTTGTGAAGGGAAACACGCAGCAAAGTTCTCATCCATGAAACACACTCTTCTTTAGAGCAAGAAGCACGCTCTTGCTTTCTAAGTGTCTCTAATACAGCAGGAAACGTGACTGTGTTCAGAACAAAATAACGTTGTTTCCTACATATACGGACCATATCTAGGTCAACTCTTCTTCTGCAAACAATACAAAGCACAGTTCCTTTACCATGCAATGCTTTCAAGTTAAGAGCGAGAAACGTGTGAGCTTCGTGAACGATGTAGCTTCCTTTGAGCTGAAAAGTGACTGAGTTTACTTGAAAACATGTCTTGCTTGTAGGAAGACACAGAGCCTGGGATTTAACTCCATTTGTGAAGGGAAACACACAGCACAGTTCTCATCCATGAAACACACTCTGCTTTAGAGCAAGAAGCACGCTCTTGCTTTCTCAGTGTCTCTATACAGCAGGAAACGCGACTGTGGTCAGAACAAAATAACGGTGTTTCCTACACATATGGACCATATCTAGGTCAACTATTTTTCTGCAACTGATAGAAAGCACAGTTCCATTAACATGCATTGCTTTCAATTTAAGAGCGAGAAACGTGTGAGCTTCGTGAACAATGTAGCTTCCTTTGAGCTGAAAAGTGACTGAGTTTACTTGAAAAAATGTCTTGCTTTTAGGAAGACACAGAGCCTGGGATTTAACTCCATTTCTGAAGGGAAACACACAGCACAGTTCTCATCCATGAAACAACTCTGCTTTAGAGCACGAAGCATGCTCTTGCATTCTAGAGTCTCTAATAGAGCAGGAAACATGAGGGTGCTCTGAACAAAATAACGGTGTTTCCTACATATACGGACCATTGCTAGATCAACTCTGCTTCTGAAACTGATACAACCCTCAAGTCATCTAACATCCAATGCTTTTCAGTTAAGAGCAAGAAACGTATGAGCTTTGTAAACGATTTATATTCTTTGAGCTGAAAAGTGACTGTGTTTACCTGAAATGATGTCTTGCTTGTAGGAAGACACAGAGCCTGGAATTTAACTCCATTTCTGTAGGGAAACACACAGCACAGTACTTATCCATGAAACACACTCTGCTGTAGAGCTAGAAGCATGCTCTTGCTTCCCAGAGTCTCTAATAGAGCCAGAAACTTGAGGGTACTCAGAACAAAAGAACGGTGTTTCCTACACATACGGACCATTGCTAGATCAACTCTGCTTCTGAAACTGATACAAACCACACGTCCTCTAACATCCAATGCTTTACAGTTAAGAGCAAGAAACGTGTGAGCTACGTGTACAATGTAGCTTTGTTTGAGTGCAAGGTGACTAAGTTTACGTGAAATGAAGTATTGCTTGTAGGAAGATACAGAGCCTGTGATTTAACTCCATTTCTGAAGGGAAACACACAGCACAGTTCCCATGATGAAACACACTCTGCGTATAGGAAGAAGCATGCTCTTGCTTTCTAGAGTCTCTAATAGAGCAGGAAATTTGAGTGTGCTCATAACAAAAGAATGGTGTTTCCTACACATACGGACCACTGCTAGTTCAACTCTGCTTCTGAAACTGATACAAACCACAAGTCATCTAACATCCAATGCTTTTCAGTTAAGAGCAAGAAACCTGTGAGCTTCGGAAACGATTTATATTCATTGGAGCTGAAAAGTGACTGCGTTTACCTGAAATGATGTCTTGCTAGTAGGAAGACACGGGGCCTGGAATTTAACTCCATTTCTAAAGGGAAACACGCAGCAAAGTTCTCATCCATGAAACACACTCTTCTTTAGAGCAAGAAGCACGCTCTTGCTTTCTAAGTGTCTCTAATATAGCAGGAAACGTGACTGTGTTCAGAACAAAATAACGTTGTTTCCTACATATACGGACCATATCTAGGTCAACTCTTCTTCTGCAAACGATACAAAGCACAGTTCCTTTACCATGCAATGCTTTCAAGTTAAGAGCGAGAAACGTGTGAGCTTCGTGAATGATGTAGCTTCCTTTGAGCTGAAAAGTGACTGAGTTTACTTGAAAACATGTCTTGCTTGTAGGAAGACACAGAGCCTGGGATTTAACTCCATTTGTGAAGGGAAACACACAGCACAGTTCTCATCCATGAAACACACTCTGCTTTAGAGCAAGAAGCACGCTCTTGCTTTCTCAGTGTCTCTAATACAGCAGGAAACGCGACTGTGGTCAGAACAAAATAACGGTGTTTCCTACACATACGGACCATATCTAGGTCAACTCTTTTTCTGCAACTGATAGAAAGCACAGTTCCATTAACATGCATTGCTTTCAATTTAAGAGCGAGAAACGTGTGAGCTTCGTGAACAATGTAGCTTCCTTTGAGCTGAAAAGTGACTGAGTTTACTTGAAAAAATGTCTTGCTTTTAGGAAGACACAGAGCCTGGGATTTAACTCCATTTCTGAAGGGAAACACACAGCACAGTTCTCATCCATGAAACAACTCTGCTTTAGAGCAAGAAGCACGCTCTTGCTTTCTAAGAGTCTCTAATACAGCTGGAAACGTGACAGTGGTCGGAACAAAATAACGGTGTTTCCTACACATACGGACCATATCTAGGTCAACTCTTCTTCTGAAGCTGATACAAACCACAGTTCCTCTAACATGCCATGCTTTCCAGAAAAGAGAGATAAACGTGTGAGCTTTGTGAACGATGTAGCTTCCTTTGAGGTGAATAGTGACTGAGTTTACCTGAAAAGGTGTCTTGCTTGTAGGAAGACACAGAGTGTGGAATTTAACTCCATTTCTGAAGGGAAACACGCAGCAAAGTTCTCATCCATGAAATACACTCTTCTTTAGAGCAAGAAGCACGCTCTTGCTTTCTAAGTGTCTCTAATACAGCAGGAAACGTGACTGTGTTCAGAACAAAATAACGTTGTTTCCTACATATACGGACCCTATCTAGGTCAACTCTTCTTCTGCAAACGATACAAAGCACAGTTCCTTTACCATGCAATGCTTTCAAGTTAAGAGCGAGAAACGTGTGAGCTTCGTGAACGATGTAGCTTCCTTTGAGCTGAAAAGTGACTGAGTTTACTTGAAAACATGTCTTGCTTGTAGGAAGACACAGAGCCTGGGATTTAACTCCATTTGTGAAGGGAAACACACAGCACAGTTCTCATCCATGAAACACACTCTGCTTTAGAGCAAGAAGCACGCTCTTGCTTTCTCAGTGTCTCTAATACAGCAGGAAACGCGACTGTGGTCAGAACAAAAAAACGGTGTTTCCTACACATATGGACCATATCTAGGTCAACTCTTTTTCTGCAACTGATAGAAAGCACAGTTCCATTAACATGCATTGCTTTCAATTTAAGAGCGAGAAACGTGTGAGCTTCGTGAACGATGTAGCTTCCTTTGAGCTGAAAAGTGACTGAGTTTACTTGAAAAAATGTCTTGCTTTTAGGAAGACACAGAGCCTGGGATTTAACTCCATTTCTGAAGGGAAACACACAGCACAGTTCTCATCCATGAAACAACTCTGCTTTAGAGCAAGAAGCACGCTCTTGCTTTCTAAGAGTCTCTAATACAGCTGGAAACGTGACAGTGGTCAGAACAAAATAACGTTGTTTCCTACACATACGGACCATATCTAGGTCAACTCTTCTTCTGAAGCTGATACAAACCACAGTTCCTCTAACATGCCATGCTTTCCAGAAAAGAGAGATAAACGTGTGAGCTTTGTGAACGATGTAGCTTCCTTTGAGGTGAATAGTGACTGAGTTTACCTGAAAAGGTGTCTTGCTTGTAGGAAGACACAGAGTGTGGAATTTAACTCCATTTCTGAAGGGAAACACACAGCACAGTTCTCATCCATAAAACACACTCTGCTTTAGAGCACGAAGCATGCTCTTGCATTCTAGAGTCTCTAATAGAGCAGGAAACATGAGGGTGCTCTGAACAAAATAACGGTGTTTACTACATACACGGACCATTGCTAGTTCAACTCTGCTTCTGAAACTGATACAACCCTCAAGTCATCTAACATCCAATGCTTTTCAGTTAAGAGCAAGTAACGTATGAGCTTTGTAAACGATTTATATTCTTTGAGCTGAAAATTGACTGTGTTTACCTGAAATGATGTCTTGCTTGTAGGAAGACACAGAGCCTGAAAGTAAACTCCATTTTTGTAGGGAAACACACAGCACAGTACTTATCCATGAAACACACTCTGCTGTAGAGCTAGAAGCATGCTCTTGCTTCCCAGAGTCTCTAATAGAGCCAGAAACTTGAGGGTACTCAGAACAAAAGAACGGTGTTTCCTACACATACGGACCATTGCTAGATCAACTCTGCTTCTGAAACTGATACAAACCACACGTCCTCTAACATCCAATGCTTTACAGTTAAGAGCAAGAAACGTGTGAGCTACGTGTACGATGTAGCTTTGTTTGAGTGCAAGGTTATTAAGTTTACGTGAAATGAAGTATTGCTTGTAGGAAGATACAGAGCCTGTGATTTAACTCCATTTCTGAAGGGAAACACACAGCACAGTTCCCATGATGAAACACACTCTGCGTATAGGAAGAAGCATGCTCTTGCTTTCTAGAGTCTCTAATAGAGCAGGAAACTTGAGTGTGCTCATAACAAAAGAATGGTGTTTCCTACACATACGGACCACTGCTAGTTCAACTCTGCTTCTGAAACTCATACAAACCACAAGTCATCTAACATCCAATGCTTTTCAGTTAAGAGCAAGAAACCTGTGAGCTTCCTAAACGATTTATATTCATTTGAGCTGAAAAGTGACTGCGTTTACCTGAAATGATGTCTTGCTTGTAGGAAGACACGGGGCCTGGAATTTAACTCCATTTCTGAAGGGAAACACACAGCACAGTTCTCATCCATGAAACACACTCTTCTTTAGAGCAAGAAGCACGCTCTTGCTTTCTAAGTGTCTCTAATACAGCAGGAAACGCGACTGTGGTCAGAACAAAATAACGTTGTTTCCTACACATACGGACCATATCTAGGTCAACTCTTCTTCTGCAAACAATACAAAGCACAGTTCCTTTACCATGCATTGCTTTCAATTTAAGAGCGAGAAACGTGTGAGCTTCGTGAACAATGTAGCTTCCTTTGAGCTGAAAAGTGACTGAGTTTACTTGAAAAAATGTCTTGCTTTTAGGAAATCACAGAGCCTGGGATTTAACTCCATTTCTGAAGGGAAACACACAGCACAGTTCTCATCCATGAAACAACTCTGCTTTAGAGAAAGAAGCACGCTCTTGCTTTCTAAGAGTCTCTAATACAGCTGGAAACGTGACAGTGGTCAGAACAAAATAACGGTGTTTCCTACATATACGGACCATATCTAGGTCAACTCTTCTTCTGAAGCTGATACAAACCACAGTTCCTCTAACATGCCATGCTTTCCAGAAAAGAGAGATAAACGTGTGAGCTTTGTGAACGATGTAGCTTCCTTTGAGGTGAATAGTGACTGAGTTTACCTGAAAAGGTGTCTTGCTTGTAGGAAGACACAGAGCCTGGAATTTAACTCCATTTCTGAAGGGAAACACACAGCACAGTTCTCATCCATAAAACACACTCTGCTTTAGAGCACGAAGCATGGTCTTGTTTCCCAGAGTCTCTAATAGAGCCAGAAACTTGAGGGTACTCAGAACAAAAGAACGGTGTTTCCTACACATACGGACCATTGCTAGATCAACTCTGCTTCTGAAACTGATACAAACCACACGTCCTCTAACATCCAATGCTTTACAGTTAAGAGCAAGAAACGTGTGAGCTACGTGTACGATGTAGCTTTGTTTGAGTGCAAGGTGACTAAGTTTACGTGAAATGAAGTATTGCTTGTAGGAAGATACAGAGCCTGTGATTTAACTCCATTTCTGAAGGGAAACACACAGCACAGTTCCCATGATGAAACACACTCTGCGTATAGGAAGAAGCATGCTCTTGCTTTCTAGAGTCTCTAATAGAGCAGGAAATTTGAGTGTGCTCATAACAAAAGAATGGTGTTTCCTACACATACGGACCACTGCTAGTTCAACTCTGCTTCTGAAACTGATACAAACCACAAGTCATCTAACATCCAATGCTTTTCAGTTAAGAGCAAGAAACCTGTGAGCTTCGGAAACGATTTATATTCATTGGAGCTGAAAAGTGACTGCGTTTACCTGAAATGATATCTTGCAAGTAGGAAGACACGGGGCCTGGAATTTAACTCCAGTTCTGAAGGGAAACACGGAGCAAAGTTCTCATCCATGAAACACACTCTTCTTTAGAGCAAGAAGCACGCTCTTGCTTTCTAAGTGTCTCTAATACAGCAGGAAACGTGACTGTGGTCAGAACAAAATAACGTTGTTTCCTACATATACGGACCATATCTAGGTCAACTCTTCTTCTGCAAACGATACAAAGCACAGTTCCTTTACCATGCAATGCTTTCAAGTTAAGAGCGAGAAACGTGTGAGCTTCGTGAACGATGTAGCTTCCTTTGAGCTGAAAAGTGACTGAGTTTACTTGAAAACATGTCTTGCTTGTAGGAAGACACAGAGCCTGGGATTTAACTCCATTTGTGAAGGGAAACACACAGCACAGTTCTCATCCATGAAACACACTCTGCTTTAGAGCAAGAAGCACTCTCTTGCTTTCTCAGTGTCTCTAATACAGCAGGAAACGCGACTGTGGTCAGAACAAAATAACGGGGTTTCCTACACATATGGACCATATTAGGTCAACTATTTTTCTGCAACTGATAGAAAGCACAGTTCCATTAACATGCATTGCTTTAAATTTAAGAGCGAGAAACGTGTGAGCTTCGTGAACAATGTAGCTTCCTTTGAGCTGAAAAGTGACTGAGTTTACTTGAAAAAATGTCTTGCTTTTAGGAAGACACAGAGCCTGGGATTTAACTCCATTTCTGAAGGGAAACATACAGCACAGTTCTCATCCATGAAACAACTCTGCTTTAGAGCAAGAAGCACGCTCTTGCTTTCTAAGAGTCTCTAATACAGCTGGAAACGTGACAGTGGTCAGAACAAAATAACGGTGTTTCCTACATATACGGACCATATCTAGGTCATCTCTTCTTCTGATGCTGATACAAACCACAGTTCCTCTAACATGCCATGCTTTCCAGAAAAGAGAGATAAACGTGTGAGCTTTGTGAATGATGTAGCTTCCTTTGAGGTGAATAGTGACTGAGTTTACCTGAAAAGGTGTCTTGCTTGTAGGAAGACACAGAGCATGGAATTTAACTCCATTTCTGAAGGGAAACACACAGCACAGTTCTCATCCATAAAACACACTCTGCTTTAGAGCACGAAGCATGCTCTTGCATTCTAGAGTCTCTAATAGAGCAGGAAACATGAGGGTGCTCTGAACAAAATAACGGTGTTTACTACATATACGGACCATTGCTAGTTCAACTCTGCTTCTGAAACTGATACAACCCTCAAGTCATCTAACATCCAATGCTTTTCAGTTAAGAGCAAGAAACGTATGAGCTTTGTAAACGATTTATATTCTTTGAGCTGAAAATTGACTGTGTTTACCTGAAATGATGTCTTGCTTGTAGGAAGACACAGAGCCTGAAAGTAAACTCCATTTCTGTAGGGAAACACACAGCACAGTACTTATCCATGAAACACACTCTGCTGTAGAGCTAGAAGCATGCTCTTGCTTCCCAGAGTCTCTAATAGAGCCAGAAACTTGAGGGTACTCAGAACAAAAGAACGGTGTTTCCTACACATACGGACCATTGCTAGATCAACTCTGCTTCTGAAACTGATACAAACCACACGTCCTCTAACATCCAATGCTTTACAGTTAAGAGCAAGAAACGTGTGAGCTACGTGTACGATGTAGCTTTGTTTGAGTGCAAGGTGACTAAGTTTACGTGAAATGTAGTATTGCTTGTAAGAAGATACAGAGCCTGTGATTTAACTCCATTTCTGAAGGGAAACACACAGCACAGTTCCCATGATGAAACACACTCTGCGTATAGGAAGAAGCATGCTCTTGCTTTCTAGAGTCTCTAATAGAGCAGGAAACTTGAGTGTGCTCATAACAAAAGAATGGTGTTTCCTACTCATACGGACCACTGCTAGTTCAACTCTGCTTCTGAAACTGATACAAACCACAAGTCATCTAACATCCAATGCTTTTCAGTTAAGAGCAAGAAACCTGTGAGCTTCGGAAACGATTTATATTCATTGGAGCTGAAAAGTGACTGCGTTTACCTGAAATGATATCTTGCAAGTAGGAAGACACGGGGCCTGGAATTTAACTCCAGTTCTGAAGGGAAACACGGAGCAAAGTTCTCATCCATGAAACACACTCTTCTTTAGAGCAAGAAGCACGCTCTTGCTTTCTAAGTGTCTCTAATACAGCAGGAAACGTGACTGTGGTCAGAACAAAATAACGTTGTTTCCTACATATACGGACCATATCTAGGTCAACTCTTCTTCTGCAAACGATACAAAGCACAGTTCCTTTACCATGCAATGCTTTCAAGTTAAGAGCGAGAAACGTGTGAGCTTCGTGAACGATGTAGCTTCCTTTGAGCTGAAAAGTGACTGAGTTTACTTGAAAACATGTCTTGCTTGTAGGAAGACACAGAGCCTGGGATTTAACTCCATTTGTGAAGGGAAACACACAGCACAGTTCTCATCCATGAAACACACTCTGCTTTAGAGCAAGAAGCACTCTCTTGCTTTCTCAGTGTCTCTAATACAGCAGGAAACGCGACTGTGGTCAGAACAAAATAACGGGGTTTCCTACACATATGGACCATATTAGGTCAACTATTTTTCTGCAACTGATAGAAAGCACAGTTCCATTAACATGCATTGCTTTAAATTTAAGAGCGAGAAACGTGTGAGCTTCGTGAACAATGTAGCTTCCTTTGAGCTGAAAAGTGACTGAGTTTACTTGAAAAAATGTCTTGCTTTTAGGAAGACACAGAGCCTGGGATTTAACTCCATTTCTGAAGGGAAACATACAGCACAGTTCTCATCCATGAAACAACTCTGCTTTAGAGCAAGAAGCACGCTCTTGCTTTCTAAGAGTCTCTAATACAGCTGGAAACGTGACAGTGGTCAGAACAAAATAACGGTGTTTCCTACATATACGGACCATATCTAGGTCATCTCTTCTTCTGAAGCTGATACAAACCACAGTTCCTCTAACATGCCATGCTTTCCAGAAAAGAGAGATAAACGTGTGAGCTTTGTGAATGATGTAGCTTCCTTTGAGGTGAATAGTGACTGAGTTTACCTGAAAAGGTGTCTTGCTTGTAGGAAGACACAGAGCATGGAATTTAACTCCATTTCTGAAGGGAAACACACAGCACAGTTCTCATCCATAAAACACACTCTGCTTTAGAGCACGAAGCATGCTCTTGCATTCTAGAGTCTCTAATAGAGCAGGAAACATGAGGGTGCTCTGAACAAAATAACGGTGTTTACTACATATACGGACCATTGCTAGTTCAACTCTGCTTCTGAAACTGATACAACCCTCAAGTCATCTAACATCCAATGCTTTTCAGTTAAGAGCAAGAAACGTATGAGCTTTGTAAACGATTTATATTCTTTGAGCTGAAAATTGACTGTGTTTACCTGAAATGATGTCTTGCTTGTAGGAAGACACAGAGCCTGAAAGTAAACTCCATTTCTGTAGGGAAACACACAGCACAGTACTTATCCATGAAACACACTCTGCTGTAGAGCTAGAAGCATGCTCTTGCTTCCCAGAGTCTCTAATAGAGCCAGAAACTTGAGGGTACTCAGAACAAAAGAACGGTGTTTCCTACACATACGGACCATTGCTAGATCAACTCTGCTTCTGAAACTGATACAAACCACACGTCCTCTAACATCCAATGCTTTACAGTTAAGAGCAAGAAACGTGTGAGCTACGTGTACGATGTAGCTTTGTTTGAGTGCAAGGTGACTAAGTTTACGTGAAATGTAGTATTGCTTGTAAGAAGATACAGAGCCTGTGATTTAACTCCATTTCTGAAGGGAAACACACAGCACAGTTCCCATGATGAAACACACTCTGCGTATAGGAAGAAGCATGCTCTTGCTTTCTAGAGTCTCTAATAGAGCAGGAAACTTGAGTGTGCTCATAACAAAAGAATGGTGTTTCCTACTCATACGGACCACTGCTAGTTCAACTCTGCTTCTGAAACTGATACAAACCACAAGTCATCTAACATGCAATGCTTTTCAGTTAAGAGCAAGAAACCTGTGAGCTTCGTAAACGATTTATATTCATTTGAGCTGAAAAGTGACTGCGTTTACCTGAAATGATGTCTTGCTTGTAGGAAGACACGGGGCCTGGAATTTAACTCCATTTCTGAAGGGAAACACACAGCACAGTTCTCATCCATGAAACACACTCTTCTTTAGAGCAAGAAGCACGCTCTTGCTTTCTAAGTGTCTCTAATACAGCAGGAAACGCGAATGTGGTCAGAACAAAATAACGGTGTTTCCTACACATATGGACCATATCTAGGTCAAATCTTTTTCTGCAACTGATAGAAAGCACAGTTCCATTAACATGCATTGCTTTCAATTTAAGAGCGAGAAACGTGTGAGCTTCGTGAACAATGTAGCTTCCTTTGAGCTGAAAAGTGACTGAGTTTACTTGAAAAAATGTCTTGCTTTTAGGAAGACACAGAGCCTGGGATTTAACTCCATTTCTGAAGGGAAACACACAGCACAGTTCTCATCCATGAAACAACTCTGCTTTAGAGCAAGAAGCACGCTCTTGCTTTCTAAGAGTCTCTAATACAGCTGGAAACGTGACAGTGGTCAGAACAAAATAACGGTGTTTCCTACACATACGGACCATATCTAGGTCAGCTCTTCTTCTGAAGCTGATACAAACCACAGTTCCTCTAACCTGCCATGCTTTCCAGAAAAGAGAGATAAACGTGTGAGCTTTGTGAACGATGTAGCTTCCTTTGAGGTGAATAGTGACTGAGTTTACCTGAAAAGGTGTCTTGCTTGTAGGAAGACACAGAGCCTGGGATTTAACTCCATTTGTGAAGGGAAACACACAGCACAGTTCTAATCCATGAAACACACTCTGCTTTAGAGCAAGAAGCACGCTCTTGCTTTCTCAGTGTCTCTAATACAGCAGGAAACGCGACTGTGGTCAGAACAAAATAACGGTGTTTCCTACACATATGGACCATATCTAGGTCAACTATTTTTTGCAACTGATAGAAAGCACAGTTCCATTAACATGCATTGCTTTCAATTTAAGAGCAAGAAACGTGTGAGCTTCGTGAACAATGTAGCTTCCTTTGAGCTGAAAAGTGACTGAGTTTACTTGAAAAAATGTCTTGCTTTTAGGAAGACACAGAGCCTGGGATTTAACTCCATTTCTGAAGGGAAACACACAGCACAGTTCTCATCCATGAAACAACTCTGCTTTAGAGCAAGAAGCACGCTCTTGCTTTCTAAGAGTCTCTAATACAGCTGGAAACGTGACAGTGGTCAGAACAAAATAACGGTGTTTCCTACATATACGGACCATATCTAGGTCAACTCTTCTTCTGAAGCTGATACAAACCACAGTTCCTCTAACATGCCATGCTTTCCAGAAAAGAGAGATAAACGTGTGAGCTTTGTGAACGATGTAGCTTCCTTTGAGGTGAATAGTGACTGAGTTTACCTGAAAAGGTGTCTTGCTTGTAGGAAGACACAGAGCGTGGAATTTAACTCCATTTCTGAAGGGAAACACACAGAACAGTTCTCATCCATAAAACACACTCTGCTTTAGAGCACGAAGCATGCTCTTGCATTCTAGAGTCTCTAATAGAGCAGGAAACATGAGGGTGCTCTGAACAAAATAACGGTGTTTACTACATATACGGACCATTGCTAGTTCAACTCTGCTTCTGAAACTGATACAACCCTCAAGTCATCTAACATGCAATGCTTTTCAGTTAAGAGCAAGAAACGTATGAGCTTTGTAAACGATTTATATTCTTTGAGCTGAAAATTGACTGTGTTTACCTGAAATGATGTCTTGCTTGTAGGAAGACACAGAGCCTGAAAGTAAACTCCATTTCTGTAGGGAAACACACAGCACAGTATTTATCCATGAAACACACTCTGCTGTAGATCTAGAAGCATGCTCTTGCTTCCCAGAGTCTCTAATAGAGCCAGAAACTTGAGGGTACTCAGAACAAAAGAACGGTGTTTCCTACACATACGGACCATTGCTAGATCAACTCTGCTTCTGAAACTGATACAAACCACACGTCCTCTAACATCCAATGCTTTACAGTTAAGAGCAAGAAACGTGTGAGCTACGTGTACGATGTAGCTTTGTTTGAGTGCAAGGTGACTAAGTTTACGTGAAATGAAGTATTGCTTGTAGGAAGATACAGAGCCTATGATTTAACTCCATTTCTGAAGGGAAACACACAGCACAGTTCCCATGATGAAACACACTCTGCGTATAGGAAGAAGCATGCTCTTGCTTTCTAGAGTCTCTAATAGACCAGGAAACTTGAGTGTGCTCATAACAAAAGAATGGTGTTTCCTACACATACGGACAACTGGTAGTTCAACTCTGCTTCTGAAACTGATACAAACCACAAGTCATCTAACATGCAATGCTTTTCAGTTAAGAGCAAGAAACCTGTGAGCTTCCTAAACGATTTATATTCATTTGAGCTGAAAAGTGACTGCGTTTACCTGAAATGATGTCTTGCTTGTAGGAAGACACGGGGCCTGGAATTTAACTCCATTTCTGAAGGGAAACACACAGCACAGTTCTCATCCATGAAACACACTCTTCTTTAGAGCAAGAAGCACGCTCTTGCTTTCTAAGTGTCTCTAATACAGCAGGAAACGCGACTGTGGTCAGAACAAAATAACGTTGTTTCCTACACATACGGACCATATCTAGGTCAACTCTTCTTCTGCAAACGATACAAAGCACAGTTCCTTTACCATGCATTTCTTTCAATTTAAGAGCGAGAAACGTGTGAGCTTCGTGAACAATGTAGCTTCCTTTGAGCTGAAAAGTGACTGAGTTTACTTGAAAAAATGTCTTGCTTTTAGGAAATCACAGAGCCTGGGATTTAACTCCATTTCTGAAGGGAAACACACAGCACAGTTCTCATCCATGAAACAACTCTGCTTTAGAGCAAGAAGCACGCTCTTGCTTTCTAAGAGTCTCTAATACAGCTGGAAACGTGACAGTGGTC